>CANYBF012484407.1:0-14141 GCA_948192965.1 Dalechampia spathulata | reverse complement strand
GGTAATCGCCTGCTCATTAGTGGTTAAGAGGTTTGTCGTATCTTGTTATTTCTTTATATGAGTGTTTAATTAAGATTGTAGCACTACTGAGTTATATACTCAGCGTTTGTCGTTTGATGGACGCAGGTTGTAGCAGAGTGGTGAACACGGATCCCAAGGCAACCATTCAGCGAGGTTATATGAAGGCAGGGACTTAGGATAATAAATAAGTATGTGTAATTAATTATTTAGCTTTTAGTAGGCAATGATTGTAATAGAGGTATATGTTGTGATGTGCTTTGCGTATTTTGCCTGATTGCCCTTGCTTATTAGTATCACATGCATGATACTTAGGTAATGATTATCCCTTGTAGGGTGTATGATGGTTTCCTTGAAGGGGAAATCATTGTATCTTCTACGGGAGCATGTTACTCCCGGTGGGCTGGGTGTGACATCTTGTATTTCATTATTTATTTCATTTTGATACATACTGGTATTATCTATATCCTTAGGTATCATAGGAATTGGTACTTTCTTAGGGACTGCAACTTCTAAATTCTTATAAGGGAAGCATTATTCATAAAACTTCACATCTCGCAAAACTATTACTCTCTTTTCACCTAAGTCATACAACTTGTACGCCTTGTAATTTTTTGCTAAGCCTAGAAAAGTACATTTAATTGCTCTTATTTGGATCTATGTTTGTTACATAGAACAGGCATCCAAAAATTTTAAATTATCCATAATTTAGTTCTCTTTTATGCAGTCTCTCGTAAGGATTCTCCCAATTTAAGGCAATTGATGGTAACACATCAATCAACTGGGTTGTATATAATACTGCCTCACTCCAGAAAAGTATTAGTAACTTAGATTGAAACATCAGGGGCCTAGCTATTTGAAGTAAGTACTTATGCTTTCTTTCTACCATCCCATTTTGCTGGGGTGTATATGTACAACTGAATTATCATTGAATGCCCTTTTCTCGTAGGTATGAACTGCATGCTTCATTTTTAAATTCTATACCATCATCACTTCTTATGATCTTAACACGTATATCAAACTTACTTTCATTCTCAATTATAAACTCTTTTAACACCTGATGTACCCTTTATTTATCTTTAAGCATATAAGTCCAAGTCGATCTAGAAAAATCATCCATAATGGTTAAAAAAATATCTTGCACCAATAAATGATTTTATTTCATACGATCCCCATAAATCTACATGCAAAAGCTCTAGAACTATATTACTACTAATTATACTTTTTCTAAACAGTTTCCTTTCTTGTTTAGCAAAATGGCATATATCACAGTGAATAGGAAACATTTCTTTATCAATTAACAGATCTCCTATACGTAACAATTTCTCTTTTGATGCATGCCCCAATCTATTATGCCACATCATAGCATTTGCATGATTGTTATTTATATTATTGCATTATTATTATCATATTGAGTCTCCTGACAGAATGTAAAGACCTCTTTGCTATTTTGCTGTAACTATTGTTTCATGGGTGCTAAGGTCCTACAAAACACATTTATCTGAATGAAATATGACTGCTATATTGTTGTATTTTGTTAGCTTACTAATTGAAAGAAGGTTATGATGAAAATTAGGTATACGCAGGGTCTCTCACAGGGTTATTTCTGGGTGTAATGTTATGCAGCCGATACTTATGACATCTTGGTGTTTGCCATCTAGGAAATAAACTTTTAAGTTTATCATATTTGGTGGTCTAGGGTTTTTTAGATTGGTTACATCATTGGTCATATGTGAGGTTTCTCCTGTGTCTATTATCCAATTTCGATCCATCTTAAGATTTGCCTTAAATGAATAGTTTGATAAAGGATTTTTACCTGCACTGTCAACTACTAATGCACAACCTGCTACCTCTTATGTTTCTCCTCCCTGCATGTACTTTTGCATCTCTTGTTGAACTATATTTGCGATCTCCATGGTCCATGTCTCCTTATGCATCTCCAACGGTTCTTCCATAATGGCATTTGCTTTTTCCTTTTTCTTCTTAGGATTAGTGAACCATTCTGGATAGCTATGAATTCTATAACATGTATCTTTGGTGTGCCCTGTCATGTTACAATGGTTGCATGTCAGACTTGCTTTATCCCTATGATAAAAGGTCCTTTGTGTTTGATTGCGTTGTGTTGACTACAATATTGTTAGCAAAACTGCTAGAGCTTGTGTGCCACGATACCTTGTCTGAGCCTTCCTTTGCTTCTCTACATTCAATACCATTGCGTAAGCCTTGTTAATGCTAGGCAAAGGTTCTATAATCAGAATTTGGTTTTTCACATGATCATATCCCTCATGTAGTCCCATTAAGAATTGCATGACTCTATCATTGTTTTCAACAATTCTCATGTTTTCTGCGTTTCCATAGCTACATGTCTGAGTTGGTCTGATACAAGAAAGTTCATCCCATAGCTTCTTTAATTTAGTAAAATACATCATAATAGACATATCAGACTGAGTTAAGTTGCTTATTTCTCTTTTAATCTGGTACATTAATGGACCATTATTCTCTCCAAAACATTCCTTTAACTCATCCCAAAGTGCTTTTGTAGAAACAAAGTAAATGAAATACTCAACTAGATATTTAGAGAATGAAATGAAATACTCAACAAAGTAAATGAATGCAAGATCTAGGAGATCACCATCGAATCAACTTTCTTCCATTGAGCATGTTCCGAAGAGTTTGCTTCTGGTTCTATAACAGATCCATTTATGAATCCTAACTTCTCTTTTGCTTGCAGGGCAAGAATCATTGATCTACTCCAAGGAATGTAGTTTCTACCATTGAGTTGAACACTGACCAATATCAATCCTGGTTGATCTATATTGCTGAGCAAAATCAAGTTTGTGTTAGGGTTATCTTGCTATCAAGAAGATGCCATTGGAGGGAAAAAAGAGTAACAGAAATCTATTAGGGTTGTTAGGGTTTTGTAATTGCTCTGATATCATGCAAAACTTATGAAATTTTAATATTTGATATGTATTTTATTCTATTGTTTGATACATATATATACAATCAAGGTTGAAAAATAAAGAAGAGAATTGGGCCTTGTTAGGCCTTATACAGAGTGCCTGTATGGAAATGCTGCCGTTTAACAAAGACTTCTCAGATACTGCACATCATTCAATGAATGCCTTCTCATAAGTTCCACCATCTGTCATACTGTATTGCCTTTTCATCTTCAATCTCCATCTCTCCATTTGCTCTCTCCATTTTCTTTCTGATGCTCTTTCCACCGTTCCTTCCATTGTTAAACACTAATCCACCATTAATCACTAATCCACATACTTGACTATCTATTTCTTCAATTTAAAACACCGATTATCTAAATTTAATTATTTATAAAATGAAAAATAAAGAAAAAAAGGTATACTTATATTCACACTTGCGATTCTTATTCTTATATATTAATAATTTCTTAAAATATATTTATTTTTATATATTTATATATGGTATTAGAACTATCAGATTTTGAATTTAAATCCATCTAAAATAAAATATTGAATAATTATATGAAATTCATTTTTTCCTACCAATTTCAAAATTATGTTATTTCACTTTTAATTTAAATTTGTATCGTTTTTTATGATGTAATTATAATTTTATTTTTTTAATTTAAAATTTTTTTATCATATTTTTTTCTCTTCCAGTTTTTTTTTTTTAATTTTTTCTCCTCCTTTTTCTTCTTTTCATATTTAACTTCTTTTTTTCCTTTGTGGATTCCTTTCTTCTCTTCTTCTTCGGATATTTTTTTCTTCTTTGGATTATTTCTATTTTTTTATTATTTGTAATATATATTATTTGTTTGTGTTTTTTCTATTTTTATTTATTATTTATTTATTAATTTACTTTTCTTGATAAAAATATATAAAACATACATATGATATATTTATTTATTAATATATATCATATTATATAATATATATTATATAATATGATATTTTTTTTAAATAGATATATATATTTATGATATTATATATGTATTTAGATAAATATATATATATATATTATAAGTTATATATTGTTAAATATCATATGATATATATATATTAATATATAAAATATTTATTTAAGTATCAATATATCATATAGTATATGCATGCATAAAGTAAATTATAACAAAAAAATAAAATAAAAATAAAAAATACAATCAAATTAATAAAGTAAAAAATTAATAAATTTAAAAAGTGGAGGAGAGGGAGGAAAGAAGAAAAAGGAAGAGAACCGGAAAAAAAATGGGAGAAACAAGAAGTTAAGAAAAATAAGTTCTATTTTTTTTATTTTGTGTTTTTCAAAATTTTTAAGCATTTATATATAAAAAAATATTTTAAAAAATATTTTAATCAAAGATGATAAAAATATAAAAATATAAATTTATAATATAATTTTAAAATGTCATTAAAAAGTGATAAATAGCTAAACATCCTAAAATATTTTCACTTTATATTAAAAATAAAATAAAATATATTGAATATAAGTTAAACCATTAATAGTAGTGGCTTCTTAAACATATTGTAATATCAACAACCCATTCCAACCTATTGGGGGGCAACATTGTCATTATAAATGTGGTAACTGTCCACCGATTGATGACGGAGGCAGGAGGGTTGACAATAAGACACGTGTCATAGTAGTTCTCTCAGTTACTAATAGGTCAGAAAGCGAGACGCGACTTGGAGGTCTGGGACCAATCATATCAACATCAAAATCAAACAAATCAAATCGTACGGCTACAAACTTTTTCAGTGGGTCCCACTTAAATGTAGGCCCCACTTTTTTTTTTTTGTCAACCACTCTAAAACAGATTTCTCCGCTTCCCGCAGAGCCAAACATACGCAACAACAATAATAATAATGATTTAATTATTATTACTAGTATTATTATTATTATTATTATTATTATTACTATTATTTTATTTTTATTAGTATTGTAGAAAATCTCATAATTTAAGGTTAATTTTTTAAAAAAACTATGGGATAAATTATTAATTATATAAATTATCATATAATATACATAATAACATATTATCATATAATAATAATTATTATAATAATAACAACGATCATAAAAAGAGTTAGGTGATGGTGAGAGTATGATGATAATAATAAGTATTGATATGATGATGATATTGATAATGACTATTGTAAGAGATGAATATGATATTGATTATGACAATTATAAGAAATGAATATGATGAATATTACATAAAAATTAATTGTAATTAAATTTTTTTTATATTTTTTATAAATATTAATTTAGATTTAACTTCTATTTTCATAGATTTAAGTTAATTAATAAGAGATAAATCAAATCAATGATGTTTAATTTCTAATAATTTTTTTCTAATTTGAATAATATAAATATTAAAATTTTTAGGTATCGAATGTATAAATTATTTAATAAATACAATTACTGCAAAACATACTAAATAGTTTAATTTCATATGTTTAACCTAGATTTTCATTATTATACTTATTTAATACTATAAAAGTATTTTTATAAAATTTTTTATTAAAATTAATTTAAATTATATCATCAAATTTAATTTAAAATATTAATTTAAATTATAAATTGAATTATTAAACACTCTTAAAATACCCATGGGATTTTTATATCATTAGTGGAAAATTTTATATATTGTGGTAAATTAAAATTTCAACATTTTTAAAAAGAAAAGAAACTTAATTCCCTGGATTTTAGGGTAAGTAAAGGATCAATTTAATTATCAAATTAAAATTTATAAAATTTAAAATTAAACTAAAAGTTTGATTTTTAAACATGGCTTTTTGCAAAAATTTTGAAAAATTATAAAAATATAGAAATATTATTCTTTTTTTTTTTACAAAAATACAGAATTTAAAATGTTATTTTCAAAAATATGGATTTTTTTACAAAATGCATGGTAAATGATATCATATATGTATTATATACTTAACAAATACTAAAAAGATATTATTTTAATATATATTAGGTATTTGAAATATATATTTTAAGTATTTGATGTCAAAATTCTGAATTATAATTTTTAATTTTACTTTAGAATAACATATCTTTTTTATTTTAATCATTTTTAATTTCAAAACACATTTTTATTAAAACTAATGTATCATTTATCAAAAAAAATTAAAAGCTGAAAAATACAAAGTATATTATATTTGACATATATTAAAAAGATATCATTTTAGTATATATTAGGTATTTGATATGTATATTTTTGAGTATTTAAATTATAATTTTTTTAATATTAATGTAGAATAACATACCTTTTATATTTTAATAATTTTTAATTTCATAATATATTTTAAGAGAAAATAATGTATTATATATTTAAAAATAAAAAGCTAAAAAATATAAAAAATGCAAATATCATATTGAAATCCCAAGTAAATGATAACACAACTAAACAAGAATTAAAAAGAGTTAAAAGCGAAACATAAGAAATTTATAGTGGTTTGGCCAACAAATGTCTGTATCCACTTTTCCAAGTAAATAACTTAGGTTCCATTAATCTTTCAATAAAGATTACAACTTTAAAATCACAATTCTAGTAATAATCAAGTGTTTTTCCGAAGGCTCACATTAAACTCTTGCAATTTACGTTTTCCTAAGACTCACATAAAACCTCACTCAATCACAATGCTTTCGTATCTTTCAAAACATAACCCAAAAGAAAATGAGGATTGTAAATTCAAAAACCTTTTTCAAGAGATTTATAACTCAAAAAGTCAAGAAATACATAAATTACACAAAAATGAGCTTAATAAGAAAATTAATGATCAAGGATTGATTTCTTACCTTTAATAAAGTTAATCCAAATCAATATATATTTTTCCTAGCTCAAATAAATGTTGGGGATGTAATTAATACAAAAAGAGCCATTATAAGTCTTTTAAGTAAAACTAGAAAGTAATTCCCAGAGTCACGTATGACCCTATGTCCAAATGGTACAACCACATGAGTGATAAATTCTCAAAACACTCACATGATCCAAATTTAGGCAATGATTATGATACGACCATACATGAAGAATGATACGTTTGTACCAAAGCTTTTGCAAAAAGTTGTAAACTTCTTAGATTGATCTAAATATTTATGGTATGCTTGTATCAAATATTGGTATGACTGTACACAACCTAAAATAGAGGAAAAAATATATATTTAGCTCTTTTTAAGCCATAACAAGTCTGAGACACCCCCAATCATAGCAGAAATTAGATTTAACATTTAAAAATATTTTATTAATAACATAAACATGGTTTGTTAAAATCCAAACTAAGATTAAGAACTACAAGGTCCAACACATATTTTTGAAAATAGTGAAAGTTAAAAAATAAATTTGAAAAAGAAGTTGGGCATACACTTTTGAAAATACTTTTACTCATCCTCATAAAAATTGAATATTTTTATCAAATCCCTATATTTCCATAAATATCCCTTTAAAATATGTAAATCGAATCAAACCAAATGTTAAGAACTGACGTAATAATCTCTTTTTTCATTTATTGAAGAAGATACAGGAAAACATTATATTCTCTTTATTGAGTATATAAAAATTAAAGAGAGAAAGAATATCAGCTTATTTTTATAACTAACTAATACATGTGTTTTACAAATGATTGGTTAGTCAAATGACAGAAAGGGAAATCTATTTTATTGAAAGGTTATTATTTGTCACCCCCCCAACCCAGTTGAAGAATGGAGATTAACCATTCCAAGCTTGGATCGTAAGGTAAAAAATTGAGGAAGACAAAGTGTTTTCGTGTAAAGGTCGACAACTTGATGAACTATGGAAATAGGCATTAAACGAACAAGGCCTTGGTGTACTTTTTTCATGGATGAGATGACAATCCAATTCGATATGTTTGGTTTGTTCATGGAAAGTTGGATTAGCAGTAAGTTGAAGAGTTGAATTACTATCACAAAATAATAAGGCATGAGAAAATAAGGAAAAAGATAAGTTTAGAAGTAAGTAAGAGAGCCATTGAAGCTCACAAGTTGTGTGAGGTAAAGCATGATATTCAACTTTAGAAGAAGAATGAGAAATGGTAGATTGCTTCTTAGCCTTCCAAGAATGAGAGAATCGTCAAAAAAGATACAAAATCCAGTGATAAATTTTTTAGAATCAATACAGCCAACCCAATTAGAATCATTAAAGGCTATAAGAGAAACTTTTGATTTCATTGAGAAGAAAAGACCAAGACCTGGTGTAGATTTGATGTATCATAAAATGTGATATGTAGCTTGAAAATAGAGATTAGTAGGTGTAGTTAAAAATTGGATGAGATGTTACACAGTAAAATAAATATTGGGACAAGTTAAAGTCAGGTAAATAGGACGACCAATCAATTTTTGATACTGAGTTGCATCAATAAGAGGAACACCACTGTCTTTACCAAGTTTGAGAGAAACATTAAGGGGAGTAGCAACATGTTTGTAATCAAGAAAGCCAGCATCAGAAAGGAGTTCTAATGCATATTTATGCTGATATAAGGAACTTCCAATAAAAGATCTAGTGACTTCAAGACCAAGAAAATAATGTAAATTACCCAAATCTTTGATCTTGAATTGTTTATGAACAAATTCCTTAATAGAAGTAATTTCAATGAGGTCATTACCAGCAAGAAGAATATTGTCAATGTATATTTGTAAAATAGTAAGAAAAGCAGTACTTTATTTGACGAACATAGAATAATCCAAGAGTTATTGCTTATAGCCAAGAGAAAGAAGTAAAAGCACACAAGAAAGACGTGATAACCATTAACGGTTGCCCTATTTTAAACCATGAGAGCGTTGTAATTTATAAACGAGAGAAGAATCAGTAATGGAAAAACCAGAAGGTAAGACCATATAAACCTCTTCAGTTAAGTTACCATGAAAGAATCGTTGTTGACATCAAGTTGTTAGAGATGATAATTATGATTAGAACATAAAGCAAGTAAAAGATGAACAGTAGTCAATTTGGCAATAGGGAAAAAGTATCAAAATAATCAATTCCTTCAGTTTGAGTGTACCCCTATGCCATTATATAAGCTTTATAACACTCAATGGTACCATCAACCTGATGGTTAATATGATATACCCATTTTACAACCAATTGGTATTTTGCAAGGAGGTAAAGATGTTAAAGTCCAAGTATTATTAGCTGCTAAAGCTTCCAATTCAGATTGTATAGCTTGTTTTAATAATTAAACTTGATGGCTTGATTATAGGTTTTAGGTTCAGTTGTACTTGAAACAGCTAGAAAATACTTCTTATAAGATGGTGAAAGATGATTATAAGATAAAATAAAAGTAAGAGGATGAGGAGTACCTAAATTAGATGGAATAGTTATAGCCATGGATAAAGAATAATGGTAATCCTCCAAATAAGTTAAAGCTTGTTTGACATGATTAGAAACCCATAATGAAGGAGAAGAAGTTGGAGAAACCAAAGTAGGAAATTAAGTGGAATTATAATCCATTGAAGGAAATGAAATAGAAGGATGATCATCATCTATATAAGGGTTGCTAGAAGAGGTAAGCAAAGAAGGCAAGAGAGAAGAAGAAGGTTGTTGAAAGGGGAAAATATTTTCACAAAATTGAACATGGTGAGATATAAGAATATTACGAGCATGAAGATTTAATAAAACAAACACCTTAGTGCTTGGTTTGAGACCAAGGAAAACATAAAAATGAGCTCATGAATCAAATTTAGATCGATCAACAGTTAAATTTGAAGCATAACATAGTGAGCCAAACACTAGAAGATTATTATAGTCAGGAATGGCATTGTAAAGGAATTGATAAGGAGACTTGTTGGACAAAATAGGAGTGGGTAAATGATTGATAAGGTGGACAATATAGGTGATAGTATAGGATCAATATATTTTGGGAAGATAAGATTGACAAAGTAAAGCTTGAGCTACATTGAGTATATGTTAATGTTTTTGTTCAATAATAACATTTTGATGAGGAGTTTCAACACAAGTTGTTTGGTGTAAAGTTCCTTTAGTATCATAAAAATTAGGTATGTGAAATTCTACACCATTATCATTATGTATATCTTTAATGCGAGTAGTAAATTGGGTTTCAATGTAAGAAAAGAAAGATTGAAATTGCAAGTGAGTTTCAAATTTACTATACATTAAAAAAATCCAAATGTCACAAGAATAATCATCAATGACAATCAAGAAATATTTATGGCCATGTATGGAAGAAATAGAGAAAGGACCTCAGATGTCAACATGGATAAGTTCAAAACAATGGGCTGTAGTTGAAGTACTAATGGGAAAAGGTAGCTTGTGTTATTTAGCGGTATGAAAAATATCACAAGCAATGTTGTTGGTACAATGAAGATCAGGTATGTATCGTTTAAGACATGACATTCAAGCATTAGAGAGATGCCCAAGGAGATAATGTTACACATTAAAAGTAGAAGAGGGAAGGGTGGAAATAGAACTACAATTAAAATTTACAGTCTTACATATTATATAAAGTCCATCCATAAAATTAGCTATACCAATCATCATCAGTGGTTTCACGCTCTGAATAAGGCAACAATGAAGAGAAAAATAAAGACAATAATTATTAGTTTGAATTAGATGAGAAATAGAAACAATATTAAAATAAAATGTAGGAACATATAAAACATCAGTAAGAAGATGAGTATATGAAACCTTAACAGTACCAGAAATGGTAGTGGTAAGTTAGAGATCATTTGGTAGGGTTATGGATATAAGAGGTATAATCTTATGAGATATGAATGAAGTTAAAAGAAAAGGTAATGTAAGCAGTAGCTCCGGAGTCTAGTATCCAATTGTTAGAATCCAAAGTACACATCAAAGCAGTATGGTTACTTGTTATCGGAAGAAAGGTAGGAGAAAGAGTTGTAATAACTTGATTGGTATGAACTGAAGAAGAGTTACCATCAGAAGGTTATTGTTGTGATAAAATATGCATATGTTGGTAAGGTTTATAGCTAGGAAATACAATGGACTTATGAGAATTCCCTGTTGAAAGAGTGTCATCTAATGGATTAGAAGTAACAACTCCATTAGGAGATAACTTGTGTATAGCAACAATAACATGATTAGCAGCAGTATTAGACTGAAATCAGTTTATGAAAGTAGGTGGAAAGCCATGCTTCTTGTAACATATTTCTATAATGTGCATGGTTTTACCACAATACATGCATATACATTTGTCAAAAGAATTAGCATCCAATGAGGGTCTTTTGGAATAATAACCAGATCGAGAGTTATTATGAATAACACGATTAACAAACAACTAACAAGAATACACGATTGATGGAAGGAAGAGGATCATGCAACATAATTTAGGAATGAACTGTAGTAAATTGATCATTGACTCCTTTAAGAAAATGAATAACATGATCACTTCCTTCATTTTATTGATACTTTTTAATGATTTTAAAAACATCATAGTTGCAAGGATTTTCACAAGTGCAACTTAAAGTAGGTCAAAGATTAAGTTGTTGATCCTAAAAAAATTTTTAATTATGTAAAATATTCAGTAACATATCTATCATCTTGTTTTAAAGCTCTAATTTCATCTTACCAATTAGAAATCTTAGCAATATCATCTTAATAAAAACATTCACGTAGATTAGTCTAAACACTAATAGTTTTATCAATCCATAGAACGCTTTGGGTGATCGTAAGAGATAAAGAATGAGTGATCTAATTAAGAACTAAATTGTTACAACGTTCCCAAGAAGAGAAGAAAGGATCAATTTTAGATGGAATTGATAATGTGCCATTTATGAGTCTCAATTTATTTTTTGAAAGAAGGCTTATCTTCATCGCATGAGCCTAAGAATGATAATTAAGGTCAGTCAAAACTAATATAACAAGAACTAAGATAGGATTTTCATTTGGATAAATATAGTAATGGCTAGTTGGATTTTGAGAAACGTCAATAGTTTAAATAGAAGGTTGAGTATTTGCAATAATATTGGCGTAAGTGAATCAAGAAGAAATATGAACTCAATAAGAAGATAAAATTACCATGAAAAGGAAAATTAGTTGCTCTGATACTATGTTAAGAATTGAAGTAATAATCTCTTTTTTACATTTCATGAAGAAGCTACAAGCAAAACATTACAGAGAGAAAGAATATCAGTTTATTCTTATAACTAACTAATACATGTTTTATAAATGATTCAAAAAGAGAAATCTATTTTATTGAGAGGTTATTATCTGATATCAAATATTAATTTGGTGCAGTTTGATTCATTTTGTACCTTATTATTTTGATTATTTTGACTTTTTAATAAAAAATTTAATTTTTTTAAAATTGAATTAAATTAAATATTTAAAATTTAAAATTTTTTAAACTCAACCAAATTGAGTTTATCAATTTAGTTTGATTTTTAGATTTAAATGACAATTTAGACCCCAAATTGCACAACCTACTCAAATGGATAACTTATTTCCTAATTTCTTTGATTTTTAAAAACTGTTTCAATTAGTTAGGTTTGGACGCCAAAGTTATTTTTTTCAATTTTTATTTTCTTATTAAAATTATTGTTGGAAAATAATATTAAGTATTTTTCAATTTTATAAAAATTTTGAAAAATCATAGTTAATTCAAAAATTATTTTTAAATTCATTCTTAATTTTTAAAAATAAATATTAATCACATGATTAAGTGTTTAATCTCACTTTAAAACAATATAAGTTTAAATTATGTGTCCAATTCATAAGTTCAAATGATTAGTAAAATTTTTTATAGTTTTAATGTATTTTTGCAAAAAAAAATAAAATTATCAAAAATGGAAATCTTTGGATGACAAAAATTTTAATATCATATAAAAATACATTTAATTTAAAAATTAAAATTGTAAATAGAGTTTTAGTATATGTAATAAAACGATTAGTTTCAGGTGGGGTAAGATCGAAGATCACGTGTGAAAGCATTAAAAAGAGTTCATTGGCACAAGGAGGTTAGCAGCAGGCTGTCCGAATTTGCCAATAAATAACAGGAAAATAATTGAAAATTCAAAATCCAAGAAGAAAAATAAACTTCACGTTTGATTGGGTTCATCATCAGGACGTCATTCGGTCAATAAATCAAGTTATGTCCGTTCACATCCATGATAACGTAATATTCTCTTCCCACGGAAAAATCATTTAATTTAATTTAAATAAAGTATTTAAAATAGAAATATGTTTAAATTTATTTTAATTTATTTCTGACATCTCTCATTCCAATTGAAATCCTCAACTTTTATTTATTTTGTAATGCAAAACGTTACCGTATCATGCAAGAAAACTTTCAAAAATATACAATTAATTTACAAATCTTATACCCATATATTTTCCGTTAAAAAATTAATATCTTTACATATAAAATGATTTTTAAATTTATGTGATTGTATAAATCATCATTTTCCAAATTTAAAATTTGATAATAATAGTTCGGGGCTAATAAATGATGAGGATCCCATTGCATATCAATTTCTTTAAAAACGTGCACACATTTGAACGTTCCATGAAATCCAACCCATGCACGTGTTTTTGTTGTACTTATTTTGAACAATGTTTTAATGTAAACCCTAATCTCCAGCTTCTGTCCCAATCTACGTAACATTCCACAGATCCTGTTCAACACTCCATGCCTAAAACCTGCGAGTGGTCCTTATGGCAGCC
Source organism: Dalechampia spathulata (assembly GCA_948192965.1). Classification (NCBI taxonomy): domain Eukaryota; kingdom Viridiplantae; phylum Streptophyta; class Magnoliopsida; order Malpighiales; family Euphorbiaceae; genus Dalechampia; species Dalechampia spathulata. Next base: position 484 of record CANYBF012484407.1, on the reverse strand, counting down.
CTAATCATATTATTATTGGGTTTGATTTGATTTAAAATTTTTATATTTTAAATATATTTAGTTTGGTTTGATTTATTTTAAAATTGAAATAATTGAAAGATAGATTAAAAACCAACCCAAACTTATAATCTTTAATGTAATTCGGTCTATAAATTCCAAAATTAAGATTGAACAAATGACAACAAGGTAATGTCAAACTTGTTCTTGTTCAACCCAACACATTGTCTTAATTTTGCCTCTCATTCATAAAAACTTTTGCCTATTTAATTAGAACCATCAAGTTTGTTTTTGCTTTCATGTCCTTTTCATGACACATGTTGAAAGGCCAAACCAAATTTATTTTTACTAGAGTTTCTTAACGTGCGTTGCACGTTAGGATAAATTTTTTGATCCGTCATTTATAATAATTTTATATTTTATGTTTTCAAATTTTTTTGACCCGTCATTTATAAGCATTGTATACTTATTTAAAATATTGTTTATA
>CANYBF012484355.1:0-10008 GCA_948192965.1 Dalechampia spathulata | reverse complement strand
TCGCATAATAACATGTTAAACACACCAGGCATCTATGAATTCCATATCATATGAAATTTCTTGATTCATAATACACTTTTCATTATAATCATCAAGCTATTACATTTGCTTCATTAGCCATATACATTCAGCAATATACATTCACATGCACACATACACATGAACAGTCATACAGACACCTAACAGTGCCTAACTCCTAGGGTCTCTACTGTGGGTGTAACAGAAGATAAGAGGGAAACAAGTAGAGAATGGAACAATCTTACCAGCTAAGCATATTGGAGGACCTAGAGACATGCGAAGAAGATACTTAGATGCAATGGCTTTGGTGCAAGCATTTAGAAAGCCTAATCTCTTTATTACAATGACATGCAATCTTGAATAGGAAGAGATAGTAGAGAATATACAACTAGGAATAAAACTATCAGAAGTTTCATATTTGATTGTTAGAGTTTTTAAAGAAAAGTTACAAGATCTTAAAAATTAATTATACAAAAAGAAGATATTTGGTGAGGTAGCAGCACATGTGCATGTTATCAAATTTCAGAAGAGAGATCTCTCATATACACACATCTTAGTCATATTAAAGTCTAGAAGCAAAGTAACTAACCTAAAACATTTTGATAAATATATTATGACAGAGATTCCAGACGAGATTAAGTATCCAGTCTTGTACATGTGTGTAACAAAACATATGCTCCATGTTCTATGTGGATAAGAAAATCCTAAATATCTTTGCATGATTGAAGGAAGATGTAGATTCAAATATCCAAAATCATATAATAGTAAGACAATGTTATGGCATAACAAATACCTTATATATAAAAGACCTAAAAATGATCATCAGGTAAAAAATTATTTATGTTTTTAAAATTATGTTATATATTTTAATGAAATGAAAATAATAGCATTCTTATCATATTGCAGGTGGAAAAGGAAAACAAGATGTTTGATAATAAATGGGTTGTGCCTTATAATCCGTATTTTCTTACAAGATATGATTGTCATATCAATGTAAAGATAATGAATTTTTTTAATACAATAATGTATTATAATATGGCAAAAATTTTGGTATAAATGAAGTATAAAAGTGAAAGAAATAATTCATTAATCTTATATGCTAAATTATAATAGGTTTGCTTCAGATTGACAGTTATGAAATACTTATACAAGTATATTTACAAAGGATATAACAGAATAGTGGTCTAGGTTAGAGATGGAGAGAATCAGATAAATGAGATACAACATTATCAAGATGCAAGATGGGTATCACTACAAGAAGCTATATGGAGGATATATGAGTTTAAAATGAATGATATTTATCCTGCTATCGTGAATGTACAAGTCCATCTACTAAACAAGCACACAATGACATTTTGGCATAACCAGAACTTACAAGACATACTTCAATGGGATCACATGAAAAAAATGATGTTAACCACATACTTTGTTACATGTTCAAAAAGTGAAGAAGCAAGCATGCTATTGTATAGGGAATATCCAAAGCATTATGTTTGGAATGCAAAAAATTGAGAGTGGACAAAAAGAAAAACTAAAAATATCATCGGATGGGTAAATACAGCTAACCTGATGGAAGGAGAAAGGTATTATTTAAGGATACTTTTAAATAATATCAAGGGTTTAAAGTCATTTGATGACTTACTTACAGTAGATGGTATGCAATATTCGATATTTAAGGAAGCTACTATAATAAGGGGGTTCCTTGAATAAAATAAGAGCGTAGAAGAATGAATGAGTGAGGCGGCAGTATTCAATATGCCATCAGAGTTAAGAAGATTGTTCGCAACATTATTGGTGTATTGTGAGCCTACAAATGTCAAAAAATTATAGGAAGATAATTTTCAATCGATGGTTGAAGATTATGTTAAGATGCAAGAAAACTTGATAGAAACACAAATAGCTTGCACTTTGAGTGATATCCAATAGCACTTGATAAACATGAGTAAGGATGTGAAAAGATATGATCTGCCTATGAAAAAAAGTCACTAGCTTAGTCAAATGGAGATCAATAATAGAGAGATTGCAGAGGAGATAGTAGTGCAAATGCCACAAGAAGACATTGATGTAGTGTTAAAGCTTAATTTAGAATAAAAATATGCATATACGATGATAATGAATAAACTAAACTCAAGATGCACTAGAATATTTTTTATGGATGGACCAGGAGGTATGAGGAAGACTTTCTTATATCAAGCATTATTGGCTAATCTAAGATCAAAAGGAAATATAGCTCTAGCAACAGTAACTTTAGATGTAGCAGCATCAATAATAATAGAAGGAAGGATAACAAATTCTAGATTCAACATTCCACTCAATCCAACATAAATAACATTATGTGGTATATCAAAATAAAGTGGCTTAGCAATGTTATTATGCAAAGCCAACATGATCATATAGGATGAAGCACCAATGGTTAAGAAATATACGGTGGAGATAGTTGATAGCATTTGGAGGTGACTTTAGACAGGTATTGTCAGTGGCCCTTAAAGGAACAAGGCAAGAAATAATTAATATAAGTCTGGTAATATCATATCTTTGGAATAAAATGGAAGTGCTCAAATTGACAAATAACATGCAAGCTAGATTAGACATAACCTTTAATGATTTCTTACAAAGAGTAGGAGATGGGGAAGAGCCTGCAACTCATAATAGAAATATAATCATACTAGATGAAATGATGTACAAGATGATGGAAAAGATTCATGCATGAAGGCATTGATACAAAATGTGTTTCTTGATTATGTTGAGAACTTGATATCATCAGAATACATGACAAACCATGTAATATTGGCAATGAAGAATGAATATATGGATAAATTGAATCAGATGATGATAGATATGTTCCCGAGAGAGACTCAAGTGTACCTTAGCTATGATTATGCAATTGATGATATCAACACCAATTATCAAGAAGAATTTCTAAATAGCTTACAACTAAATGGAATCTCACCATATAAACTATAATTGAAAGCTAATTGCAAAATAATACTTTTAAGGAATTCGGATGCAATGAATGGATTGTGTAATGGAACTCAAATGGTATGTAGAAGATTTGAAAAAAAATCATATATGTAAAATAACAACTGGGCAACATGCTAATAGACAAATATTACTACTAAGAATACCATTGAAATCCACTAGAAAGTGAAGGATATCCGTTCCAATTCAAAAGGAAGCAATTTTCAATACGATTATGTTTTGTAATGATTATAAACAAGGAACAGGGACAAACAATACTAAATGTAAGAGTATCCTTGCCAGAAGATGTTTGTTTGCATGAATAGCTATATGTTATATTATTAAAAGGGATTTCAAGTTCAACAATAAAGGTATGAGTCAAAAAAGATGATTTAAAAAGAAGGAACCAACATACATAAAAAATATGGTCTACAAAGAGATCTTGCTATCAAATAGATAAATAAATATTTACTCTCATTTTTTGTAAATGAATAGATGAAAATATTATATAAACATTATTTGAAATAAGTAAATAATCCTTAAATATCAAATATTAATTTAAAATTATAGAAAATATTACAATGGTAAAAAATTTGAAAAATGAAATATAAAATTATTACAAAATGGCGGGTCAAAAAAATCATACTAACATGCATCGCACGTTATGAAACTGTAGTAATTAATAAATTTATGTATGATTTATCATATATATCATACAACATATGTAATAGTAATAAAAATAACAACAAAATAATAAAAATCATCAAAAATAAATATGATTTTATACAACACCATCAATGAAATATCAAAAGCCTTTATTCTAAACTTATATACATCATATGATTATATGAATACATATAAATTTATCTATTATGTCAATCAATATATAGAAAATCATATAGATTTTGTTTAGAAAAAATAAATTTGATAAAAAGACCATTCAACAACATTACTGAAATCCCTGCGAAAATGGTAACACGTGCTACAGTTTATAGTGGTTCGACCCTAACTCTTGCCTACGTCCACTTCTCTTAAGTCTCAACTTAGGGTTCCACTAAGATACAATCAATTACAACAAGGATTCCACAAATGAATCCTAAACCTAGTGTTTTTCAGGCTCATACTCAAACCTTTACAGTAATCAATCTTACAAACTCTCAATTACAAATTAATGCTCAAGCATTAATCACACACCAATCCATAATAGCAAAATCTAATTCTTAGATGTGGGAATATAATAGAATGAGAGTTTACAATTGCTTAAATACAAAAAATCACAAGTAAACTTACTTGTTCTTGATGATGGAAGCTTAAAGGAATAATTGCTTTATAAAACTAGCTATTAGAAAGAAAGATATGAAAGTTGTATATTGAAAAGAGTAGTTAGAAAGTATTTAAAATCTTTCTACAAAATTGCGTACGGCCGTACCTATCTTCGTATGCCCATATGGATTTAAAAATCACTTTAGAAAAATAGGAGGGAAATGAGGTATGGTCGTACCACCCATTGGTACGCCCGTACCAAAACAATTTTCCTGATAAGTAATTTTCCTGCGAGCTCCCGTACGGCCGTACCACCCATTGGTACGCCCGTATCACAACAGGTTTACTGACAAAGCAAATTCTTGCGAGCACTGGTACTCTCATACCAATCAATGGTACGTCCGTACCATGCTCAAGCAAACAGTACTAACTTGGTACGGTCAGTTGTATGGTCGTACCACTCAGTAAAGCAATTTAGTACACTCCTACCAAAATAGGTACGCCCGTACCATACATAAAATCATATATAAAAATGGCAAATAAATTAAATTGACTCACACGTGACACACACATCAAAACCTTGGATCTAACAATCTCCCTTTTTTTGATGTTGGCAATTAATTTAAGTTCAATTTGCAAAAACTCATTTAAATGAAATTTTGATTTGAAAAATTTTGGAAATCTCACCCTTTGTTTTAGAATACATTCCATGAAATTATAAATGATAAAATAAGCACAAAGAGAAGGAGAAAATATAGAAATTAGAGTAAACAAATAATATAACATATGATCATATTCATAAACAGAATCAAATGATCAGAGAAATATAGATAATTGTATACTCAACATAGACAAAATAATATAATCAGAACACATTATCAAATAATATAGATAATTGTATATTCAACATAGATAGAATAATATAATCAAAACACATTATCAAATTCAGTCATAATCAGAGCAAATGACAATAAGCAATAATAGACTGAATAAACATCATATGCTATACATAAACTCAAAAAGATGTTTAGTACAATGATAAAATCAAGACTAACATAAAAATGAAATCAAAACTAACATCTCCACACTCCTAAAAATCCTAAAACATAAAATAACTCCCCCTTTGACAACATCAAAATGATCACTGTGGGTCCTAAGGAAGAGGTGGACTCGGTGGAGGAATAACAAAAGGATCTATCATGACACTAATGTAATGAAGAGTATCAGAAGTAGAAGTCTAGAACTCGTGAAAGTCTACAACATGCTGAGTAAGTTGCTAACCAAAAGAAGCTGATTCTGAGTAAGATATCCAAGCTGCTGATTAATCTGATCGAAACGATGCTCAAATGTATCCAAGCAATCGAGTCAAGTAATGATAATAGCAAGTTGCTGAGAGATAGAATCTGAAGAAGCAGCAGCGGCTGGAGCAATAGAGGGAGTAGTAGCTGGAGCTAAAGGATCAGGAACAGTAACAAATGAAGAGGATCCACCTGAGAAATGACGTTGTCATTTACGGTTAAGAGCCACCTAGCGTGTGGCATCGGTGGAAGGAGAGGGGTGAGTGGCAGGAAAGGCGTGCAGCTCCTGCCAGGCTACTTCTGAATGCCAACCTCATGGAAAGAGGTCTGAAGCCAATGTCTAGACTAGATAGGGGTACCCGTGACCATACAGTAAAGGAAGATAAGGTCAGGACCCGTAATAGTATCATTAGATTCAGATCTCCCAAAAATGAGATAGGAGATCAGTCTATGACAGTAGAAGAGTGCAGGAGACTTGAGGCAGGATGCCTTTTGTCAAGAAGCGTGGAAGGAAGTGTCGAGGGTGATATCCCTCCAAAAAGAATTACGATCAAAGACCACATATTTGACATTCAAGATGATGTCTGTATGAAAACCAAAGAGAGCATCAAACTCAGAAGTAGAAAGAGAGTGATGTCTCTTGAAGAGTCGGAAAGTATAGGAGAAGGAGGTAGACAAAGAAAAAGTTTATAGGAACTCAAGAGCTACAGACTGAATAAAGTGGTTAGGCAAGAAAGTAAAATTTGACTAACCTACATTGGTCAAATATTGCAGAACGTCATCTTCTAATCCGGTCTGATGGAGAGTAGGATGACATGCAAAACGAGAGTGAGAGAAAACCTTCTCACTCAGAATGGAGGTCCTAACGACTGAAGCAGGAGTAGCACCATAGGGGCCAGAGATACAACACCATCAATGAAATATCAAAAGCCTTTATTCTAAACTTATATACATCTATGATTATATGAACACATATAAATTTATCTATTATGTCAATCTATATATACAAAATCATGTAGATTTTTTTTAGAAAAAATAAATTTGATAAAAAAAACCATTCAACAACATTACTGAAATCCCTGGAGAAATGGCAACATGTGCGACAGTTTATAGCGGTTTGACACTAACTCTTGCCTACGTCCACTTCTCCTAAGTCTTAACTTAGGATTTCACTAAGATACAATCAATTACAACAAGGATTCCACAAATGAATCCTAAACCCTAGTATTTTTCAGGCTCACACTCAAACCTTTACAGTAATCAATCTCACAAACTCTCAATTACAAATCAATGCCCAAACATTAATCACACATCAACCCACAATAGTAAAATCTAATTCTTAGATGTGGGAATACTATAGAATGAGAGTTTACAATTGCTAAAATACAAAATCACAAGTAAACTTATTTGTTATTGATGATGGAAGCTTAAAGGAATAATTGCTCTATAAAACTAGCCGTTAGAAAGAAAGATATGAAAGTTGTATATTGAAAAGAGCCGTTAGAAAGCATTTAAAATCTTTATGCAAAGTTGCATATGATTGTACCTGTCTTCGTACACCTGTACGGATTTCAAAATCACTTTAGAAAAATGGGAGGGAAATGAGGTACGGTCGTACCAACATTGGTACGCCCATACCACAACAAGTTTACTGATAAACCAAATTCGTGCGAGCACTGATACGCCCGTACCAATCAATGGTACGCCTGTACCATGCCTAAGCAAACAATACTAACTTGGTACGGTCAAACGTATGGCCGTACCACTCATCAAAGCAATTTGGTACGTCTGTACCATACACAAATTCATACATAAAAATGGCAAATAACTTAAATTAACTCACACGTGACATACACATCAAAACCTTGGGTCTAACAATTACTTAAAAAATAAAAAAATTCAAAAAAAAGAGAAGAAGAAGAAGAAGAAAGATCCTTATTTAAGATAAGATTCGATAATTTTTTTACAAAACAAAAAAAATAAAATTATGATATTTATTTTTTTCAATTTATAGAAGAAAGAGAAGAAAAGGAAGAAAGAGATAATAAAAAAAGAATGATGGATGAATAAAAATAAAGTATGAAATAAAAAAAATAAAAAAATAAAAAGGAAATATAATCAAATCTAATAAAATATAAAAATAAGTATAAATTAAATTAAATTAAATAAATTTGACATCAAAATAATAAAAAATCAACCTAACATATATTAAAATAATAGACTTAATTTATGATGTTTTTCACAATATCATATACTTATTAAAAGAGTGAAGGTGGAAAATGAAAATATAAGTCTACCTCTCCCTTTTTAATTTTAATAATTCAAAAATAAATATTATTTTTTTAAATTTACATAAATATAAATATTACTTTTTCAAATTTATCAAAAATAAATATAAAAATTAATCTAACAAAATAAAAATAATAAAATAAATTTTTTATTTAATATAAATTAGTGTACAAAATAAATTTATTAATTATAATTAGTGTATTATTATATATTTTTGTTAAAATTTTTTAATTTAAATATACCTTTTTATAACTTATTAAAAATAAATATAAAAATGAATCTAACAAGTGTAAATAATAAAATAAATTTTTATTTAATGTAAATTAGTGAGTAAAATAAATTTATTGATTATAATTATTTATTATTTTAATTTCATATTTATTATTTCCTATGTATTATTTTATATTTTTGTTCAAACTTTTTAATTTAGCCTCCCCTTTAATTTTAATAATTCAAAGATAAATATTATTTTTTTAAATTTACATGAAGATAAATATTACTTTTTTATATTTATGAAAAATAAATATAAAAATTTGTCTAATAAATAAAAATAATAAAATAAATTTTTGTTTAGTATAATTAGTATACAAAATAAATTTGTTAATTGTAATTAGTGTATTATTTTACATTTTTGTTAAAATGTTTTAATTTAAATATTACTTTTAAAACTTATCAAAATAAATATAAAAATGAATCTAACAAATGTAAATAATAAAATAAATTTTTATTTAATGTAAATTAATGAATAAAATAAATTGATTAATTATCATTAGTATATTATTTTTTATTTATTATTTATTATTTTATTTTCATATTTATTATTTTTTGTGTATTATTTTATATTTTTGTTCAAATTTTTTAATTTAACTAATTTTCCTTCATATTAATTAAATATTAATTATTAAATATCTTATTAAAAATCTACCATCAAATTTTATTCAAAATTAAAAACTATTAATTTTATTCAAATATAAATACTACTTATTTCATTTCTATTAGTTAGTTACTAAATTTTATTTAAAGTTAAAAACTACTAATTTTATTTATATTCATTAATTATTAAATTTCATTCAAAGATAAATACTACTAATTTATCATTAATTAGATATTGATTATTAAATATCTCACTAAAAATCTGCTTTCAAATTTTATTTTAAGTTAAAAACTATTAATTTGATTTAAATAAAGATACTATTCACATGAAGGGTTGAATGGTTAATGTTTATAGATTATATCATATTATGGATAATATAATGTTTAATATATTATTCTATAAGTATTATTAATATGACCTTATATTAGTTTGTTGATGTTATTAGATAGTATCATATGATAAAATTATGTTTTTTAAATTAGTAAATTAGTATCATAATAAAAATGTTGTTCATTTTAAAAAACTTATAATAAATTCAAAAACTAATTTTTAAATATTTAAATATCTTTATTAATTCAAAGTATAATTTCATTACCTAAAAATATTATTTTCATTATATTTTTGTCATAATATTATATTAGTACCATTCATATCTTTTTAATTTATGATTACAATTATATTTATTAATTACGTTATGTTGTATAAAGTCCATTAGAATTAATACTTTATATTTTCAATTTTTGATTTTTTATATAATTATTAATATATTGAATACAAAAACTAAGATGATTCAATTATAAATTAATGATTCTAATTTTATCATGATAGCAGGTAAAAGTGACTCCAACCACAATAATCATCCAAATCTATAGTATAAAGTTACAAAGATAAAAAAAATAATGAGATAAAATGATGTTATCAAATTTATAACATTTTTTTCATGTTAAAAAGAAGTACAAAAGTGTGACTGATGAACAGAAAAGGAGAGATAATATGAAAAGAATAGAATGAGAATAAAAAAGAAATATCATAAGTTTCCATGTGAATGAAACATTGAACAATGAAAATATAAATACAAAGTGGCAAAAAATGCAATGGTTATGCAAAACTCAATTAGAAGTAGAAGGAATATAAGGTAAATATAAAATTTCCTAAAACATTAATATCTGTTAGACCCTAGGTTTTGAATGTTGTATCACGTGTGAGTCAATTTAAGTTATTTGCAATTTTCTAAGTGTTTTTGTATTTGGTACGGGCGTACCAACTGTTGTATGTGAAGTGGTACGACCACACGGCTGGGCGTACCAA
>CANYBF012484215.1:0-27508 GCA_948192965.1 Dalechampia spathulata | reverse complement strand
TAATCACTTTCAATCAATTAATGAACTAAAATCAAGTTTCCAATTCGCGGTTTTTAGCAAAATTGAGAGAAAAATGGAATTTCAAACCCTAAGTAAAACCTTCCTCCCGCCAAAATACCTACCTTTCAAATTATAACAGATCCCATAAACATACCCGATCGGGTATCTTAAAGAAGCGAATCGGGTAAGATAATTTACCCGATCGGGTAAAAGACATACCCGAACAAGTAAAACCAAGCTTACCCGAAAGGGTAAGTGACATACCGTAACCTAACCAAAGATACCCGAATGGGTATGAGGCTCAGAAAGACAAAAAAGACTCAAATGCAACCCTAAATCGAACCCTGAACTGCACCAGGGTGAACCGGGAACGTCCGTGAAGGTAAACAGTGATGATAAAGATCCGGTTCATCCCAATCAATCCGAGAAGCTCAAAATTTAGGGTGCGACAATTATTTTATGAATTTTGGCAATCTGGTTTGAACATGGCGAAGCTGGTTCTTTAGTGTTAACCTGAGTCGGGTTTTTTTAGTCCTTAATGCAGTTTCTGGAAGACTAAGTGAGAGCTAGTTCCACCATGTCTATCCGGGAGTTGGAATAATTGTAGAGAGCTAGTTCCTGGTCATTTTACAAATAAGGAGAAATTGGTACGTACTAGGCTGTATTTCGACGTACTATAACCGGCTTAGTGATTTTACCATTAGACGATTTATGAATCGATGATCATGATTTTTCAATGAATTATTTGTGGCTTCTCGGTTAAGAAATTTCTCAAATATTAATTTTCCTTCTAAACAAAATCTTGATTTTTAATTTATTTATTTTTCTTTGATTATAAAATAATTTTATTTTATTTTATTTTTACGTAAAGAATTGAAGAATCTTCTCGTCCCTGTGGGATTGACCCTTCTTCCACTACTGCAAATATTGTTAATTTTCTATGTGGAAAGTAGGAATTAATTTGACTGTTTTGACACCCGATTAAATTTTGGCGCCATTGCCAGGGATGGTTGAATTAACGTTCTTTTTGATTCTTTATTTTATGACGCGATCTTCCGTAGGCAATTTAAGTTTTGATACTGAAATTGAGAAAATTGCGAAGAGATTGAGAAAAGAGGCAAAACACAGAAGGTTAGCCTCGGTATCAAAGAGTTCAAACACTTACGGAGAAGCAACAAGTGAAGATAACTTGAATAACGAAAGTATTCAAGAAGTCAGCATGACTGTTAATCATCAAACTTTACTACAGATGGCCGTAGGGCCAATTGACCAAACCCTATTGTGTATCACCTATGAAGATTTGACAGTTCCATTGGAACTAAAATCTGGACTTATATAGTTGTTACCCACTTTTAGAGGCTTAGAAAATGAATTTTATGTTGTGTGTAATGGGATGAAACCGCAGGGAGTTAATTTAGAATAAATAAGGCTAAGAGCATTTCCTTTTTCTTTTGCAGATGCGGCAAAGGATTGGCTGTATTATTTACCATCAGGACCAATTACCAATTAGAATGACATGGCATGGCAATTCCTAGATAAATTTTTTCCTACCAAGCGAGCAGCCCAGATTCGGAGGGACATATGCGTAATAAAGCAAAAAGATGTGGAAAGCCTTCATGAATATTGGGAGAAATTTAAAAGACTGTGCACCTCATGTCCTCAACATGGAATTATGGAATAGAACCTGATTCAGTATTTCTATAAGGGACTGCTGCCTATTGAGCGGAAAATGATGGACGCAACAAGTGTCGAAGCAATTATGAACAAAACCCCCCAAGATGCACGTGATTTAATCTCAATTATGGCAGTGAATGCTTAGTCATTTTCTAGCAAACGAGAACCACCAAAGAAAGCTCATAAATTTCCCAGCTAACCAGTGTGATGAAGGTTTTAGCAGCTAATTTTAAGCCAGTAAGAGCATGTGACATATGTGCATAGAATGATCATCCAACCAAAAGATATCCTTCAATTCAGGAGGAGGATGAAGAACAGGCCAACATAGTTGAAGGATTCCCAGGACAGCCTTAACGAAAATACGATCCATTTTCCAAAATATACAATCCAGGCTGGCGTGACCATCCAAATTTACGCTATTGGAACCAACAGAACAATTACCCGTAATGTTCTAATCAGCAGAAACCATCAGGTATACCTCTAGAAGACATGGTTAAAACATTAGTAACTAACACTCAACAATTCCAACAGGCCACCGAGACCAGATTTAAAAATTTGGAAAATCAAGTTTCTCAAATTGCTATATTAGTAAGCAAGCTGGAATAAGTAGTCAAGCTTCTATCCCAAGCAGAAGTAAATTCAAAGGAGAATGTGAATGTTGTTACATTGCAAAGTGGAAAGATGTTACCAGAAACCCAACATAAGAGACCAAAATCTGATGAAGAAAAGGAGCTAGAAATAGAAAATTTTGGTTTGAAAAAAAATGAAGAAGAAGAGAAAAATACCCAGGAGCAACCAGTAGCAATTCAGTGCCCCTTTCTCGAAATACTGGAAAAAATGAGAAAAGAAAACGAGCAAAAAGAAATTTTGGAAACCTTTTGGAAGGTGCAGGTAAATATTCCTTTACTTGATGCAATCAAGCAAGTGCCCAGGTACACGAAATTTTTAAAAGAATTATGTATAAATAAAAGGAAATTAATTGGTTTTCAAAAAGTGAGTGTTAATGAGAGTGTGTCCACTGTAATTCAGAGAAAAATGCCACCTAAATGTAAGGACAAAGGAGTGTTTACGATCTTGATTAAAATTAGAGATATTGGTGTTAAGAATGTCATGTGCGATTTAGGTGCATCAATAAACATTATGCCTTCGTCCATTTATGATTCTCTAAACGTAGAACCGTTGAAAGAAACAAGAGTGGTGATATAGTTGGCAGACATGTCAATAATTTATCATACCAGAGTTCTTGAAGATGTATTAGTGCAAGTTAACGAATTAATTTTTCCAGTAGATTTTTATGTCATGCAGATGGATAATAAGACATCTATGAAGTCATCTGATATTCTGTTGGGAAGACCATTCCTGAAAACAATGAGAAGAAAATCAATGTTCATGAGGGAACATTGACAATGGAGTTTGATAAGGAGGTTATTAAGTTTAATATGTATGATGCTATGAAATATCCCCATGACATTTTTAATGTATGTGCAGCAGACAGAATTGAATTAATTGCCCAGCAGATTTTTAAATTCAAGGAGGATGAAGAGTTGTATTCGGCCTTGAATAATACTGAATATCAAAAGGATTTATTTATGTTGAATGAAGGAATTGTACAGGCTTTTGATGATTTGAATAAAGAACCTGAGATTAAAATTGATTTGAAAATGCATAGTCCTAATACTGAATTTTTTCGTTCCACTTTTCAAGCACCAGACTAGGAGCTAAAACCTTTATTGAGCCATTTGAAATACGCATTCGTAGGAAAAGGTGAAACACTGCCAGTAATCGTGTTTAACAAGTTAAGCGAGGATGAAGAAGATGCACTGGTTGAGGTGCTAAAAAAATTTAAAGAGGCAATTGGGTGGACTATAGCAGATATCAAAAGGATTAGCCTTCAACCTGTATGCATCGAATACTACTTGAGCCTGACCAAAAATCAGTTAAGGAAGCTTAACGCAGATTGAACCTGATAATAATGGAAGTCGTTAAAAAAGAAATCTTATGTCTGCAGAACACCAAAATGATTTACCCAATTTTCGATAGCTAGTGGGTGAGTCCGGTACATGTGGTACCGAAAAAGACAGGAATAACTGTGGTCAGGAATGAAGATGGGAAATAGTACCCACTCGTGTCCAAAACGGGTGGAGAGTTTGCATCGATTATAGAAAATTAAATTCTGCCACTCGGAAGAACCACTTCTCGCTCCCTTTTATTGATAAAATGCTTGAGCGATTGGTAGGACGAATGCATTATTACTGTTTGGATGGATATATGGGATTTTACAAAATTCCAGTTGCACCCAAGGATCAGGAGAAAACAACGTTCACATGCCCATTCAGAACTTTTGCTTTCAACCGTATGCCATTCGGATTATGTAATGCACCAGTAACATTTTAGAGATGTATGGTCAATATTTTCTTCGATTTTGTTGAAAATATCATTGAAGTATTCATGGATGATTTTACAGTCTATGGAAATTCATTCTGTGAATGTCTTGACAATTTAGCTAAGGTGTTGTAATGATGTATTAAGAAAACTATGGTTCTTAATTATGAGAAATGTCATTTTATGGTAGATTAAGGATTAATTCTAGGCTACATTATTTCAAAGGAAGGGATAGAGGTAGACAAAGCCAAAATTGATATTATCAAATCGCTACCTTACCCCACAAATGTGCGTGAAGTTTGATCTTTTCTTAGACATGCAGGTTTCTATAGGATATTTGTGAAGGACTTTTTAAAAATTGCTCAACTGCTTTGCAAACTCCTGCAAAAGGAAGTTGAATTCAATTTTGACGAGCCTTGCAAAAAGGCATTTGACTAGCTGAAAGAGATGCTAATTTCGGCACCTGTAATGCACCTACAAAACTGGAAATTGCCATTTGAGATCATGTATGATGCAAGCAATTATGCAGTGGGAGTTGTACTCAGATAGAGAAATGAAAAAGACCCTCATGTGATAAGCTACGTGTCGAGGACACTAGACAATGCTCAATACAATTCTTCCACAACTGAGAAGGAGTTATATGCTATGGTTTTTGGATTATATAAATTTTGTTCCTATTTACTTGGTGCTAAAGTAGTTGTATTTTCAGATCATGCAGCTCTTAGATACCTGATGAAGAAAAAAGAAGAAAAGCCATAATTAATTCACTGGATTTTATTGTTACAGGAGTTTGATTTAGAGCTGTGTGATAAAAAAGGATCGAAAAATTTAGTAGCAGACCATTTGAGAAGACTGCCAAATCTGGAACAAATTGAAGACTTTGATGAATTTCCTAATGAATTTGCGTTATATGCTTTTGACAAATCTCCTTGTTATGTTGACATTGTTAACTTTATTGTGACCAGGAATTTTCCAAAAGAAATGTCAAGAAGCGCAAAGGACAGAATCAGGAGCAACGCGAAGTACTATATATGGGATGAGCCATATCTTTGGAAACACCATGCTGATTAAGTTATTCGGAGGTGCATTCCTGAAAATGAAATAAAATCAGTTCTACAGTTTTGTCATGGGTATGCATGTGGTGGACATTTTGGTCCACGAAAGACATCAATTAAAGTGTTAGGAAGTGGTTTGTATTGGCCAATAATCCACCGTAATGCGTATATATTCTGCAAATATTATGAAAAATGCCAAAAGACAGAAGGATTGGGAAGGAGAAATGAGATGCCTCAGAAAAGTATCCTAGTATGTGAAGTTTTTGATGTTTGGGGCATGGATTTTATGGAACCTTTTACACCATCATTTTGAAATGTTTATGTATTGGTGTTAGTAGATTACGTATCAAAATGGGTGGAAGCTAAAGCCACAAGACTAAATGATGTCAAAACTGTTATTCGCTTTATTAAAACTAATGTGTTTAGCAGGTTTGGAATTCCAAAGGCAATTATCAGTGATAGAGGAAAGCACTTTTGCAACAGAGAAATCGCTGCCTTATTCAAAAAATATGGAGTTTTTCATCAAATGACCACTGCTTATCATACGCAAGGAAATAGATAGGCAGAGGTGACAAATAGAGAAATCAAGTCAATTTTGGAGAAAATAGTCAGTCCCAACAAATGCGATTCGAGCCACAGACTTGATGACGCTCTATGGGCGTATAGGATAACATATAAAAAATCCTTTAGGTATGTCACCATTCAGAATTGTTTATGGCAAGCCTTGTTATTTTCCGGTTGAAGTAGAACATAGAGCCTTTTGGGCAGTCAAACAATGCAACATGTCCATCGATGAAGTTGGAAATCACAAAAAATTACAAATTCAGAAGCTGGAAGAAATAAGGAATGATGCCTATGAAAACTCAAAAATTTACAAGTAAAAGGCATGTAAGTTCCATGACAAACACTTATAAAGGAAGGAACTCAAAATCAGATAATAGGTTTTATTGTTCAATTCAAAAATAAAGCTTTTCCCAGGGAAGCTGCAATCAAGATGGATAGGTCCATTTAAGATTACAAGAATTTTTCTGCATGGAGCTTTTGAAATCAAAAGCTTGATGTAGGAAAAACATTCAAGGTCAATGGACATAGACTCAAGCCATTTTATGAAGGCTTTTCTACTCATTCAATGTGCAAAATCATGTTTAAAGACCCCCCGGACAAGTAGCATGGAACAAGAAGTCGAGCTGGGACTTGAAAAACTAGAACTAAAATTTTAGTTTTTGTTTTTATATTTACTATTTTATTAAATTTTATGCCTACAAGATGTCCAATAAGGCGATAGTTAGTTGTTAAGTTAGTTAGTTTAGTTTTATTATCTTCTTCTACATTCCTATCTTTCCAAATTTTTGAAGTCTGATTTAATTTCTTTATTTCTGGGTGCAGGATTCATAATCAAAAGGAGGGAGGAGCAAAACGCAGCGTTTTTACGTTTTAATGGAGACCCAATTTTACTTTAACTCAAATTACCCTTCTATTTATAATTTAAAGGCTCTATATATTTTTAACCCATCTCTCTTTTACCGTGTAGGACCCAAAAATTCTTTTCCTTCCTAAAAATTATTTTCCCCCAAATTTCCAAAGTAAGGATTTTGAAGAAAATGGTGAGCATATGTAAAGCCATCGGTGGAGGTCCGGTGACCAAGAGGAGAGCCAAAAAAGAACTAATTACGATGGAGGACGATGAGCCACTCATGCCGCCAACAAAGAAATCCCCCGTCATATATTCTCTGATGAAACCCACTATTAATTTAAAACATACCAGAATCAAAGTCTATACCGGTCGGAAGCCTCCTGGAGCATACCAATACGAGAAGTCATGGCTACCACCGAGAATCCTAGACGATAAAACTGATAAAGATGCCGAATGACTCATCCGGGCAATGATTGCCAATTCTGATGAAGGCCAAGAAGAAGAGAGAGAGTCAAGTAAAGAAGAGGGAGAGGGTACAGAGATACCAGAATAGCCAATAGAAGTCAGAACCACAGAGGTCAAGCCAAGCGAAGAAGTTGCGAAGGAGGCTGAAACACATGCAGAGACATAAGAGACTCCAATAATGAAGGCAAGACCCAGAAGATCAAAAGGTACTTTGCCACCACCACTCTCAAAGCTGTAAGGAAACTTAAATTTTGAAAAGAAGGAAAAGAAGCAGTTTGATAAAACAGTGAGTTTGAGAATCGTTCAAGGTAAATTGATTGATTATACTACTGTGGATAAATTAAATTTGAGTTGCGCTGAGCTGATTGGAGGAACCAACTGGTAAAGGTTTTTTGAAATTAACTACCCAGTCTTTATGAGTTAATTTATGAATTCTTCAGCACTTTCGTTTTGGAAAAACACAAGCTCGTAACTCTTGACAACCCTGATGTCATTAGTTTTAGATTATTGGGATAACAGTTTTCTTTCTCAATTAATGAGTTTAATTTGACCTTGGGTCTTATTGATGAAGTATCTGATGACTACCTGGATGCATTCTATGATATCCTAGAAGATTTTGATACAGAGGTAGTTTGGGAAAAATATACACCGGCTACAACCAAGAAATATGATCCAACTACTGCAAAAGACTCTTATTTGCTTAACAGTTTGCTAACCTATATCCATAGGTTGCTTGCATATTGCTTTTCTTGTAGGAGTGATTCACTAGGAATTGTTACGAGGGTAGAATTGTTCTTTCTATGGTGCATAGTTGAGAAGAAATAGGTGAATGTTGGATGCTTTGTGGCAGCCCAAATTAAAACAGCAATAGCAGCTTCCAAGCGACTGATTCTGGGACACATAGTGGCATACTTAACCATTCGGTTAAAGCTGTTTGATCCATCCTCAACCAATCTTCATAAAGCTTTTAATTTACTACCTCTTGATCTGATAAGCCTGGATGACATGGGACTTCTGAGCAGGAAACCAGAGGCACCTGGTTTTGGATTTTGTCCACCGGGTCCAATAGTGCCAGCAAAAAACAGAGTGTTTCGGCAAGGAAAAATGGCACTCGAATCACCACCAATAATCCCTGTCTCACACCTGACTGAAGCTACTGCCCCAACTTTGCTTCAGGAGTTTGTGGCTATACATGCTAAGCTTGATAAGATCTTGGCCAGCATGGAAGAAGCTATCCGCCAGATTTTTCACTGCCTAGATGAATTGGATGCAGAAGTTTGTGAACTACGTCATTCCCTTGAGATGTAGCAGTAGCCTCCCATGTGCAACACAACAAAATCAGACAATTCTTAAACTGCTTTATTTTACTCTTTCCTGTTTTTGCTGCTGCCTAATTATCTAACATTAGGGACAATATTGTTTAAGTGTGGGGGGATGTGTTTGACCTGTGGCTTGTGATTTATATTGTTGCTGACCTGATTTATTTTTGTAGACCACATTTTGATGCTTTTTTATTGTTTGATCACAATTTTCAAAATTTTTTTTACATACAAGTTATTCTCTATCTTCTTTTTCTCAAAATTCTGATAACTGATTTTTCATTGTGACTTGATGATTGGGAATTTGTTGTCAAATTCAGTATTTTGGGTATGATCAATTCTGAGAAATGGTTTAGCTTTGAGGCATGACTGATGAACATTTTGAGTTCTTAGCTGTAATATGATGTTATGCCTTAAAATGGAAATATTGCATGACTAGCTTATGGATATATGCCTAGTTTAATTATTTTTCTGCCAAGTACCATTTGTCTTGAATTTATATGCAAACCACGAAAAGAAAAAGAAAATAACAATGAATAAAATAAGTGTATTACCAACATTGGCTGGTTCGGGTGGTACGACACTCAGACTTCTTAAGCGCCTTGTATATGGAGCCGTTGGTGTTAGGAGAATTTAACCCTTTTATAGGCCATATAGAAATTTGACAAAACATATTTTGCAAAGGAACAAATACATTTACCTTTACTAATTGGGTTAGGTGGTCGGACCTAATTCTCCTTAAGCTGATTTTGCTGTACGGAGCTATTAGCAAAGGGAGAGTAAGCCCCTTTAGGGCTGATTAATTCTCAAATTTTTGAAGGTTCCTACAAGTTTTAAATTTTGGCAAAAACTGGTGCTAAATTGTATTGAAATAGGGTACTTAGAGCTTGGCAGCAATTGTGATTATCCTAAGCATATGTCTACTTATGAAAAATATATGATTGCTTGAACACAAGTTATAAATGATTTGTGCATCATTTTGTTTACTGAAACCTTGAGATTTCTGACATGAATGCTAAATTACTAAACTGTTTTTGATGAGTTGGATGTGCTTGAATGCTGAGAATGATTTCTATTTCCTTGATTTTTGTTGCTTTGCTAAAATTGGTTTGGAATTTTGTTTGGAGGAAGGGATTGAGAATGCTTGAGGGCAAGTATTGTTCAAGTGTGGGGGTATTTGATCGAGCATCAAATTGCATGATTTACATAGGAAAAATGGTCTATTTTAGGTAGATAATTTAGCTAGAATAGTTAACTTGGTCTTGTTTTATATTTTTGCAGGTAAAAATGGGGAAAAAGTGAAAAGATGGATAAAAGGGAATTTTTACCTCATTTTTGATCAGATGGTAAAAATACAAGGCTTATGACTGTGGCTTATGGGCACAAGAAGGCCAAAAGCATCTGATACCTGATGACCAAGCTGCTTCAGTTTTGAAATTTGAAATTTAGATAGGGATTAGATTAGATTTCATGATCAGATGATAGGAATATTATCTTAGTTATTTTTATTTATTTTATTCCATTTTCTCACTTCTATAAATAGGAGGATTTATTCCTACTATTGGGGGGAGGAATTAATTAGAGAATTTGCAAAAATCAATTTAAATTGTTCTTCCATCTTTTATTTCCATTTATTATTTTCTTTAATTTTCTTTATGTTTTATTTTTGTGTTGTGCCTATGATGCTTGGCTAGGAATTTCCTAATTTCTAATCGAAAGCAACACAAAGCAATTCATTGAAAGTTATGTAAGATCTAAATATTTTTAATTCTAATGGTAATTCACTATTTGCCTTAATTCTATTTTTCAAGAACCATTATTATTTTTGGATGTGCGAAAAGAGCTCGTCCTATGTGTTTGATTATAATATATTGCTATGCCAGTTGTGTTGATCCAAAGTTGTCTCTCTACTTGCTAGAGTAGCAATCAAGATATTATTCAGCTAAATTAAGGTTTAATGAATTTTGGCGATCTGGTTTGAACATGGCGAAGCTGGTTCTTAAGTGTTAACCTGAGTCGGGTTTTTTTAGTCCTTAATGCAGTTTCTAGAAGACTAAGTGAGAGCTGGTTTCATAATGTCTATCCGAGAACTGGAATGATTGTAGAGAACTGGTTCCTAGTTGTTTTACAAATAAGGAAAAATTAGTATGTGCGAGGCTGTATTTCGACGTACTTTAACAGGCTTAGTGATTTTACCATTAGACGATTTATGAATCAATGATCATGATTTTTCAATGAATTATTTGTGGCTTCTTGGTTAGGAAATTTCTCAAATATTAATTTTCCTTCTAAATGAAATCTTAATTTTTAATTTATTTATTTTTCTTCGATTATAAAATATTTTTATTTTATTTTATTTTTGCGCAAAGAATCAAAGGATCTTCCCATCCCTGTGGGATCGACCTTTCTTCCACTATTGCAAATTTTGTTAATTTTCTATGTGGAAAGTAGGAATTAATTTGATGGATAAGTATTAAGGTTTTTCTTACTATTCTTTAATCCTTATCTTTCTTAAAGCCCTGGAAATAACAGAGTTAGAGTTCCTTACGACCTAGAAGGTTTGAGAGCTAGAAGTTGAAGGTCGTGATTGTTAGTAATGGGACTACGGGCTTACGTTTGAAGTAGTTTTGCTTCAGGTTTGTGCTAGTTGTGCTATTTGCTTCTTTTCTTGTCTTAGGACCTACGTAAGGTCCGGAGGGATGATGTGTTTTACTTCTATGATTATGGAAGTCTATGTTTACCTATGATGAGTTTGATACATGTGTATGAAATGCTATATGTACATGCATACTTATGGCATGCATGAAGAAGTATAAAGGGAAAAAGAAAGAGGAAAGGGAAAGAGAGAAATGATGATAGAGCCACTTGCTCTAAACATACTAGGTCATATAGAGGATGGATTCCCTTGAGGAATCATACAGTTTAATGCCCTCCCTATGGGAGATGAGTCTCAAGACATATAGTGAAAAATCAAGGGTTCACAGAACCATAAAGTTAAATGCCCTCCTTCAGGAGATGAGTACCGGTACATACATGGACCTAGTATGGAAAGGATATGTGCACATTTATTCAGGAAAAGAAGAGGGAATGAGGGAGAATGCATGGCATGAAGGCATACTCATTTTATATTAAAGTCAATGTATTCATCTATGCATTCCTATATGTTCATATCGAATGATAATGTATCCTGATTGTGTTATTGATTGGGAATGGTGTGATGAGATGACATTAATGACATTGGCTTGATTGTGAGTGTGGTTTACCATGATGTATATGTGATTATATGTTCACTAGCACCACTGAATTTTATACTCAGTGTTTATCATTTGATGAACGTAGGTATTGAGCCCTCGGGAGAGCAACCTAAAGAGTGATCTCTGGCGTTAGCAGAGAAACTCCATTCTCGAAATGGTACCATACTGTAGAGGCATACTCTCGCTTGTTTTGTTACTGTGGTCTTTATTGGTCATAGAGGCAGTAGCTGTGATTGTATTTTTAATGGTGAAGTATTCAAGGGTGTAAATAAACTCTAATGTTATATAATATAATCAGAGTTGTTTGCCAAACTGAATTGCATGAATGAATGAATGGATATCCAGATTATGATAATTAATATTGAACAGACGCCTTGCTAAAATTTTCCCTCTCACCACCAATTACAATATCGCGTCCCCATACAACACTGAAATAGATTGTATTCATAATGTGTCCCTTATGGTTTGAGTGACGGTTTCCTTATACGGGAGCATGTTACTCCAGGTATAGGCTGGGTGTGATATCAATCATGTTTAAAGTTTAATTGTCTTTATTTTTCAAATATGTTTATTTTAGTGTTGAGTGTAAGGTTTCATTATTTCATTAAATATTTTATTTATGGTTGTTTTTTATGTTAATCTTTGAGTGTACATTTTGGTGGAAATTCATAATTTGATATTTCTTTTATTGTGGTCTTAATTTGTTGGTATTGAAGTGTCATGCATTTTTTGTAATTTTATTTAAAAATAATAAAAACATTCATGAGTATCACTTTTATTAAAATCTTATTTTCTAAATATTAGGGGAAAACCATTAGCACTGACCTTAGGCTTTTTTATCCTCAGCTAATATAGGTGGTGAGCCGAGAATATTAGTTTAACAATCATTAGAGGAAGGCAATATATATTTCTTTGATCTTTTTACATGCATGTTAATTATGGATTCAAGAAAGCACTATAAATGAAAAGAGTTGGAGTTACCTTGTCACATCCATATTAGAGACCCTAGTAGTTTGGCATTTTTATATGTGAATGGTAGATGAATGTATGGATGATGTTTTATGTGTGCATATGGTTGTGGTATGCATGCTTGTATGATGATATTGTGCCTTTTGTGAATGTGTTTATGTTTATGGATTGTTGCCACCTTATCGAGAAGCGTGATTCTCTGTAGAGTAAGGGGCAAATGATGTGTTAAGCGTGATGCGATTGTATGTATAAAAGTGTGTATTTTGTTTGAACTACTTTAGGTGGCTTGGGAGTGTTTGAGAGAGGCTGTGAGTTACTAATGGAGAGAGGTACGGGCATACGAGATATCGTACGGGTGCACCAAATAGGGGAGATGAGGGGTCTTAGGCTTCTGGAGAGGGTTGTCTAGCCGTACGTGTGCTCACAGGAAATTGGGTGTATCAGGTGGATTATAGTATTACGGGCGTACCACTGCTCGCAGGAAAATAGGGTATCAGGAGTTTTAGTTTGGTACGGGCATACCAAGATTCGTATGGCCGTACGCGACTTAAGTTTGACGAGTCAGCAGATAAGTATTAAGGTTTTTCATTTCTTTTCTCCTAATTTAACTTCTTTAAACCCTTAGTAATTACAGAGAACGAGTTCTTAAGTGCCTACAAGTGTGAGAGCTTGAAGTTGAGGCTTGTGAGTGTTAGAGATTGGATTACGGACATCCATTAAAAGCAGTTCAACTACAGGTTTGTGCTAGTTATCTATGCTAATTGTGATGTTAGTGCCTTTTCTTACTTTAACTTGTCTTAGGACCTAAGTAAGGTCCGGAGAAATGATGTGTTATGCTTCTATGAATGTGTTTATCTATGATGAGCTTGATACATGTCTATGAAGCACCATGGAATCATAGATATATGCTTAATCATTTCATGCATGAAGAAGGATAAGGGAAAAGAAAGAGGAAAAAGAGAGATGATAGGGCTACATGCTCTAAACCTACTGGGTCATACAGTTAATGGATTCCCTCGAGGAATCATACAGTTAAGTGACCTCCTTAAGGGAGATGAGTCTCGAGACATACAGTGACTAAAAATAGGGTTCATAGAACCACAGAGTTAAATGCTCTTCTTCTGGAGATGAGTACCGATACATTCAGGGACCCAGTATGGTATGGAAAGGATATGTGCACATTGATACAAAAAAAGAGAGAGTGAGGGAGAATGCATAATAAGAGCATTCTCATTTCATAGTTCTGTGATGACAAGCCATGAATGTCATAATTCATATTTTTATGTTGTACTGGATAATGATATATTTGATGATGATTGATGCCATAGGCTTGATTGTGTTTATGAATGACTATGATATATGTATATATGTGATTACATTTTTCTCTAGCACCACTGAGTTGTATACTCAACATTTATCATTTGATGAACGTAGGTACTGAGCCTTCGGGAGAGTGACCTCAGGAGTGAGCTTAGGTGTCAGTAAAGGATACCTCATTCTCAAAGTGGTGTTGGACACTTAGGGCATACTCCAATTTATTTAGCTAGAATAGGCTATATTAGTTGACGAGGTAGTAGTTGTAGCTGTACTTTTGGTGGTGAACTTGTAACCATTATTATGTAATTGATGGACCCTGATGTATGCTTTTGGTTTTTATATATATCAAACTTATGACTGGGATGTTTTCTACTCTGATTTATGTGAATGAATGAATGACTGATCATCCAGGGTATGAATTGTATAATTAATAAATACCACACCGGGTTGCCTTTCACCACTAACACAGAGACATGTACCCATACAAATGATAGTAGGTCTTAGAGACATGGTATCCCTTGTAGGGTGAGGAGCGATTTCCTTAGGGGAGACCATTGTTCATTCTACAGGAGCATGTTACTCCAGGTATGGGCTGAGTGTGACATGTTTTAGTGGTATCAGAGCTATGGTTTAGCTCGCTGTGTATCTTGTTTGTCAGATAGGACTACTGCCTATGATTGATATGCTTTAGATGGGGAGTTGCAAATCTGTATCGCTGCTGACTATCATAATTTATGTTTATGTATCATAGATTACGTGCCATGACAGACCGAGCTATCATAGTCAGTGAGGAAGGAGGTGGTAATTTTAATCCCTAAGAGAGTACATCAGATACAGGGGATAAGATTGAGGGACAGTCGAGACAAGAGGAATAAGGGGGACGCAGTAAGAGGGCACCCTGAGTTGAGAGGGCATATGCCTCAGCAATTGATCTTATAACAGCTTAGTTTGCTTAGTTTCTTAAGTATCTACAAGCACATGGTCAGATTATACCTGTAACCCTAGCTCCACCCCCACCCGAACCTAGAGAAGAGTATACGTTGGATATCAAGAAATTGAGATCCTATGGAGCCACTGATTTTGTTGGGACGACAGATCCGTACGTGGCTGAGATGTGGTTAGAACAGACTCAAAGAGTTCTACACCAATTAAAGTGTCCCAAGGTGGCTAAATTTGAGTACATTATTTCCTTACTACAAGATGACGCCTATGAGTGGTGGAAGACCATTCCTCAGAGTATGGCAGATCCTCCTGTGCTAACCTGGGCTAATTTTCAGAGGAAGTTTTGCTAAAAATATGTACCTACTGTGTATACTGATCAGAAGCTACATGAGTTTCTCAATTTGAGGTAGAGGAACATGTCAGTGGGAGAGTACAAGAGGGAATTTACACGATTGGCCTATTATGCAACTAATATTTTGACTTTTGGCTGGGAAAGATGTAAGAGGTTCGAACAGGGTTTGAATCTCTGGATTTGGGCATTGGTTCAAGGTTTTAATTATGAAGACTTCTCCGCCTTGATGGCTAATGCGTTGAATTAGGAACATACAATACAAGAGGAGAGTGCCTGGTTTGAATCGCTAAGGAGGTTATATAGGGGCTGAGTTCTTCCTCCAGATATCAGAAGAGGGGCAAGATGAAAGGTTCTTTTTCCTTACAACATGTTGATGTTAGGTCCTTGCTAGCTCGACGTACATAGAGTAGGAGATCAACCTCTTATAGTGGTGACAATATAGGCCCCGGACCAAGATTCTGTTGTACCTGCGGTCGAGCACATTATAGAGCTTGTCGGGTAGGTACAAATGTGTGTTATCGGTGTGGCGATGTGGGGCATTATGCTAGAGAGTGTCTAGCTCATTTTGATATGCCCATGCATACTGTTTCTGAAGGTGGATCCTATCAGCAAAATTCGATGCCGAGATTGAGCTTTAGAGGCTCCCAAAGTTTAAAGCAGGGTAGAAGCAGAGGAAGAGGCCGAGATGGAGACGAACATGGCTCTAGTCAGGGGTCTGTGAATCATACAGTAAGGGCTCCTGCTAGGGTATATAATTTGGTACAGCGTGATAATCAGCATGCCTCTGATGTAGTGAGTGGTAATGTCTTTATCTCTAATCATGAGGCATTAGTTTTATTTGACCTTGGTTTATCACATTCTTATGTTAATGTGGGATTTTCTCATTTGCTTACAATGCTAAGTGAGGGATTAGGCTACAAAATAAGGGTATCAAGTCCACTAGGTAGGGATGTGATCATTAATCGAGTGTATAGACAGTGCCCTTTACTTATTCAAGATGTTTGTTTCCTAGCTGATTTAGTAGAGATGTCATTCCGTGAATATGATATCATTTTAGGTATAGACTAGTTAGCAAGGTATGGGGCCGTGATGGATTATCATAAGAAGACAGTGACCCTCCAGCACCTAGAGTTTGCCACAGTACTGATTAGAGGTAATGCACAATCAATGATTGCTAGATTAATTTCAGCGATGTCAGCACAGAGATTGTTGCTACAGGGTTGTGAGGCGGTATTAGCACAAGTGACAGATGTGGGACAGAAAGGGGTACAGATAGCAGAAATCCCAATAGTGAGTGATTTTCCAGATGTATTTCCTATTACACCTGCATTAGAGACCCTAGGAGTTATGCATTTATGTGTGTGCATGCGTAGATGAATGGTAGGATTGAATGAGTTCATGTTATATGTGTGAATGTGAATGAAGTGTATTGAGGGTTTTGGTAATTATGTTTGAAGGACTTGTGATATGTATATTGTGATATGTGGATGCTTGTTTGGTTATGTTGTCATCACCTTATTGAGAAGCGTGCCTTCTTGATTGAATGAGGGACGACTATCATATGTGCTTAGGTGTGTTTAGGGGTGTATTGGAAGTGGTTTTAAGATTGGATTGAGCTTTGGTACAGGTACCTTGGGGAATAGGCTTGGAAATAGGCATAGTTTGGGGTTTTGGATGGTGGTACGGGCGTACAAAGTCACCGTACGGGCATACCAAACAGAGGAGCTACAAGGATTTTAGGTTCTGAAGGGCGTACGGATGTACCAAAGGGTAGTATGGCTGGATGCAAACTCACAGGAATTTGGGTTTGTTAGGAAAATTGAGGACGTACGAGTATACCGAATGGGGTACGGGCGTACCATCACTCGCAGGAATGGTGTGCATCAGAAGCCTTAGTTCGGTATGGGCTTACCAAGATCCGTACGGCCGTACATGACTTAAGTTTGACATTTTAAGGGTTATGACTTAACATTTTTCATTAGCTTTCTTCCTTTTTCTTCAGTTAAAACACTCATAAACGTTGCCAAATACTACACTTAGCATTTCGAACGTGCGAGAACGAGGAATAGAAGTTAGAGACTGTTAGAGACTGGATTACGAGCCTACACCAGAAGTAGCTTGACCGACATGTTTATGCTAGTATTGTGTTTATCGCCAAGTTTGGCTTATTACTTCACCTTGAGACTTAAGTAAAGTCTAGGCACAACGTTTATGATATTCCTGTTATTTTTTTGATGCAATATGTTGATGCTTGTATTTGATATGCTTAGATGTAATGTTTCCTTATTTCATGATGGAATGAATGCATATGTACGTATGATATGAAGCATATTTGCTTGTGATGTCTTTATGGCATGCATGGTGATGAAGGATGAAGATGAAAGAGAGAAAAGAAAGTGAGTAAAGAGGGCAGAGCTAATCTCTAGGCATACTGGTCAACAATGATGATGGGATTCCTAATGGAATCATTTAGATTATGGCCTCCCTAAAGGGGAGATGAGTCTCAAGACCTATAGTAGGGAAAGGGTGCTAAGCATCCTATATTTATATGTCCTCCTTCGGGAGATGAGTACCGGTACCTACAGGGACCCAGTATGTACAAAAGGAATGTACACATATTCAGGAAAATAAGAGTGAAAGAGTGAGGCTGAGGGAGTATGCTTGCATAACAATATGCCTTGGCATGCATGACAATTGTATGCTCTGGGATGGCAGTCTGATGACGAGGCCATGTGTTCCATTGTTATAATATTGTCTTGTGTTAATAACAGGATTTACTATGTTATGTGAATGTTTATTGTGTTCTAGCACCACTGAGTTTATCTTAGCGTTTGTCATTTGATAAACGTAGGTTCAGAGCCCTCGGGTGAGCGAGCAGAGAAGGGATAGAGGTCATCAGCAGAGATAGCCAGATCTTGAAGTGGTACGGGACTCCTATGGCACGCTCCGATCCTTTTTGTTGTGTAGTTTAGTGAGGCAGTAGTTGTATAGCTTTTGGTGGTGATTAGTGTATACACTCACTTATATATAATAAACTGTATCCGATTTTATATATATATCAACACAGAGCTTTTGGTTATTGGAGTTGCATGAATGTCTATTAGATTGTCCAGGTACTTTTCTTATGGCATCATGCCATGTTGATTGCACCACTATTAAGCTTAGAGACGTGTCCCCATATGACATTTTCATGACGCATCCTTAGTGGTACAGGTGACGGTCTTCTCTTGGGGGCCACTGTCTGTGCTACGGGAGCATGTCATCTCGGGTATGGGTCGAGTGTGACATGTTATAGTGGTATCAAAGCTATGGTCTAGCTCGATGAGTTTCATAGTTGTCAGTTAGGACTACTACCTGCGTCTAGTAAGCTACACATGAGGAGTTTCCAGTCCTTACCGCTGCTGACTGTTAGGTTTCTGTTTATATCTTTGTGTTATAGATTCAGTGCTATGACCGACAGGGCTATCATTGTGGGTGAAGAGGAAGGGGGTAACTTTAATCCCCAAGAAAGTTCATCTAAGACTAAGAATGTTAGTGGAAGATAACCCCATCAGGAGGAACAGGGTGGACCCAGTGTGAGGGCACCGCAAACAGATAGGGTTGATGCCTCAGCAGCTGACCTAATGGCAGCACATTTTGCTCAGTTTCTTCAGTACATACGAGCATAAGGTCAGACCTTACCCGTAAATCCAGCTCCACCTCCACCCCCGCCAGAGCCCAGAGAAGAGTATAAGTTAGACTTTAAGAGATTGAGATCTTATGGTGCTACAGATTTTGTGGGGACAATTGACCCGTACGTAGCAGAGATGTGGCTTGAGAAGACACATAGAGTCCTACAACATTTAAAGTGTCCGGAGGCAGCTAAATTTGAGTATACCATATCTCTCTTACAGGATGATGCCTATGAATGGTGGAAGACTATTCCATAGAGTATGGCAGAGCCTCCAGTGCTTACTTGGGATGATTTTCAGAGGGAATTCTATCGTAAGTACGTGCCTGCTGCATATACGGATCAAAAGCTACATGAGTTCCTTAATCTAAGGCAGGGGAACATGTTAGTGGTAGAATACGAGAAGGAATTCATGAGGTTGGCCTACTATGCCACTAATATCCTGACTTCCGGGCGAGAGCGGTGCAAGAGTTTTGAATAGGGTTTGGATCTTTGTATTTGAGCATTGGTTCATGGCTTTAATTATGATGACTTTTCAGCTTTAATGGCCAATGCGCTAAATCAGGAGCGGATTCTGTAAGAGGGACAAGCAAGGCAAGAATCCTTGAGGAGACCGTTCTGAGATCCGAGCTCTTCGTCGGGATCCCCGAAGAAAGGGAAATTCAGGGGTTCATTTTCTCCACGACCGGTAGGGGTATGACCGCCACCATCTTGACGAATACAGAGTAGGAGACCTACATATTCTAGTGGCAGTACAGGGTCCGGATTGATGGCATGTTGTACTTATGGTTGGACACATCATGGGGCTTACCGGATGGGGTAAGATTTGTGTTATCGTTACGGACAGGCCGGGAACTATGCTAGAGAGTGTCCTACACATGACAATATCCTGGTGCATACTGTTTTAGAGGGTGGCTCTTATCAGCAGAACCCAAATGTGAGATTTGGTTCAGGAAGTCCTTAAGGTACCAAGAGAGGCAGAGGAAGAGGCAGAGGAGGCAATGATAGTGGAAGCCGAGGGACGAGCCAAGAATCAATGAACCAAGCAGTTGGTGTCCCTACTAGAGTATACAACTTAGTCCAGTAGGACAAGCAGCATGCCTCTAATGTAGTGATCGGTAATGTCTTTATTTCTAATCATGAGGCGTTAGTGTTATTTGATCCGGGTTCCTCACATTCATCCATTAATACGGGGTTTGCTCGATTGCTTGGGATGTGTAGTGAGGAGTTAGGTTATGAGATAGTGGTGTCGAGTCCGTTAGGTAGAAATGTGATAGTGGATAGGGTGTTGAGACAGTGTCCTTTGGTTATACACGATGTGTGTTTCTTATCTGACTTAGAAGAGATGCCGTTTAGGGATTATGATATTATTTTGGGTATGGAATGGTTAGCACAGTACAGGGCAGTAATGGATTATCATCAGAAAACTATGACCTTACAGCATCCAGATCAGATGACAGTACTGATACAAGGAAATGTGTCATCCGTAATAGTGAGGTTGATTTCAGCAGTGACAGTACAACGATTGATAGCACAGGGTTGTGAAGCAATCTTAGCACATGTGATAGATAATAGACAAAGGGAGGTTCAGTTGCTAGATATCCCCACGGTCTGTGATTTTTCAAATGTTTTTCCTGAAGAGTTACCTGAGTTGCCACCGGAATGAGAAGTTGAGTTTGAGATAGAGGTGCTACCAGGTACAAAGCTGATTTCTATTACTCTTTATCAAATGACATCATTGGAATTGAAGGAACTTAAGATAGAGTTGCAAGAACTACTAGAAAAAGGCTTCATTAGACTGAGTATTTCACCCTGGGGTGCGCTAGTGTTGTTTGTTAAAAAGAAAGATGGGACGATGTGGATGTGTGTCAACTACTGATAGCTTAATAAGGTAACCATCAAGAACAGGTATCCGTTGCCATGTATTGATGACTTATTTGATCAGTTGAAAGACGCCACAGTGTTCTCTAAGATTGATTTAAGATGGGGATATCATCAGCTTCGAGCTAAGGGAGATAGTGTAGTAAAAACAGCATTCCAAACTCGTTATGGCCATTATGAATTCCTTGTAATGCCATTTAGATTGACCAATGCACCAGCAGCATTTATGGCCCTAATGAATATAGTATTTGCAGATTACTTGGATCAGTTAGTGGTAGTATTTACCGATGATATCTTAATGTATTTGAAGACACATGAAGAACATGACCAACATCTGATATTAGTTTTACAACGAATAAGGGAAAAGTAGTTATATGGGAAACTCTCCAAGTGTGCGTTCTGGTTAGAACAAGTAGCATTTTTGGGGCATGTTATTTCAGCCGAGGGGATCCGAGTTGACCCGAGCAAGATAAAAGCGATTTTGAGTTGGCTGATTCTATGGAATATCAGTGAGATCCACAGTTTTGTGGGATTAGCTGGTTACTACCTACAGTTTGTGAAAGGGTTTTCAATGCTTGCTTTACCGTTGACGACATTGCTTAGGAAAGATGTTTCTTTTCATTGGTCAGAGGAGTGCCAGCAAAGTTTCAACAGACTAAAAGACTGTTTGACTTAGGCTCTGGTGTTGACTTTACCTACGCCGGGGAAAGCCTTTATTATTTACAGTGATGCTTCACTTAACAGTTTAGGATGTGTTCTGATGCAAGATAGGAAAGTGATTGCATATGCCTCTCGTCAATTAAAATCGCACGAGAAGAATTACCCAACGCATGATTTAGAGTTGGCAGCTATTGTGTTTGCACTAAAGATTTGGCGACACTATCTATTTGGGGAATATTGTTACATGTATACAGACCATAAGAACCTGAAATATTTAGGTACATAGAGGGAACTGAACTTGAGGCAACGATGGTGGCTGGAATTGATTAAAGATTATGACTATGTGATTGATTACCACCCAGGCAAGGCTAATTTAGTAGCAGACGCACTAAGTCACAAGTGATTTGCTGGATTGAAACAGTCATCTTTAATGCTGGTACTAGAAATGTGACAACTACGCGGTACACTGACGGTGCAACCCGAGTGTCTTCTGGCACAGTTACACCTGCAAGTCAAACTGATGTTGACAGAATAAATTCAGAAAAGTGTTGTGGATGATGAGGAGTATTAGAAGTAGTTACAGAAAGTTCAGGTTGGTAAAACTACTTTGTTCATTATGGACAGTGACGGTAACTTACGACATGGCACTCAACTGTACATCCCCGCAAAGTATCTCTATGGAAGAAAATTATGCGATTTGGTCAGAAGGGTAAGCTAAGCTTGAGATTTATTGGTCCGTATGAGGTTCTTGAACGGATTAGACCGTTAGCTTACCGTTTAGCTTTACCACCTGAATTGGCTCAGATTCACAATGTCTTTCATGTTCGATGTTGAGGATATACAGATCAGATCCTTCGCATGTTATTCCAGTTGAGGTGATAGAAATACAACCAGATTTGACTTACAGTGAGGAGCCGATACAGATACTAACCCGAGAGACTAAACAGCTAAGAAATAAACAGATACCATTGGTGAAGGTCTTATGGAATCATCATACCGGGCAGGATGCAACTGGGGAACAAGAAGCTACCATGAGGGAGCAGTATCCCCACCTTTTTGCTAGTAAGTTTAGGAGGAATTTTGGGGATGAAATTTCTTTTTAGGAGGGGAGAGTTGTTACACCTGCATTAGAGACCGTAGGAGTTATGCATTTATGTGTGTGCATGCGTAGATGAATGGTAGGATTGAATGAGTTCATATTATGTGTATGAATGTGAATGAAGTGTATTGAGGGTTTCGGTAATTATGTTTGAAGGACTTGTGATATGTATATTATGATATGTGGATGCTTGTTTGGTTATGTTGTCATCTCCTTATTGAGAAGCGTGCCTTCTTGGTTGAATGAGGGACGACTATCATATGTGCTCAAGTATGTTTAGAGGTGTATTGGAAGTGGTTTTAAGATTGGGTTGAGCTTTGGTACAGGTACCTTGGGGAATAGGCTTAGAAATAGGCATAGTTTGGGGTTTTGGATAGTGGTACGGGCATACAAAGTCACCGTACGGGCGTACCGAATAGAGGAGCTACAGGGATTTGGGTTTATCAAGAAAATCGAGGAAGTACAGGCACATC
Organism: Dalechampia spathulata; assembly: GCA_948192965.1. Lineage (NCBI taxonomy): Eukaryota > Viridiplantae > Streptophyta > Magnoliopsida > Malpighiales > Euphorbiaceae > Dalechampia > Dalechampia spathulata. Next base: position 4,582 of record CANYBF012484215.1, on the reverse strand, counting down.
GAATGGGGTACAGGTGTACCATCACTCGCAAGAATGGTGTGCATCAGAAGCCTTAGTTCGGTACGGGCGTACTAAGATTCGTACGGCCGTACGCCACTTAAGTTTGACATTTTAAGGGTTATGACTTAACATTTTTCCTTTTTCTTCAGTTAAAACACTCATAAACCTTGCCAAATATTACACTTAGCATTTCGAACGTGCGAGAACGAGGAATAGAAGTTAGAGACTGTTAGAGACAGGATTACGAGCCTACACTAGAAGTAGCTTGACTGACAGGTTTGTGCTAGTATTGTGTTTATCACCAAGTTTGGCTTGTTACTTCACCTTGAGACTTAAGTAAAGTCTAGGCACAACGTTTATGATCTTCCTGTTAGTGTTTTGATGCACTATGTTGAGGCTGGTCTTTGATATGCTTAGATGTAATGTTTCCTTGTTTCATGATGGAATGAATGCATATGTATGCATGATATGAAGCATAATTGCTTGTGATGTCTTTATGGCATGCATGGTGATGAAGGATGAAGATGAAAGAGAGAAAAGAAAGTGAGTAAAGAGGCAGAGCTAATCTCTGGGCATACTGGGTCAATAATGATGATGGGATTCCTAATGGAATCATTTAGATTATGGCCTCCCTAAAGGGGAGATGAGTCTCGAGACCTATAGTAGGGAAAGGGTGCTAAACATCCTACATTTATATGTCCTCCTTCGGGAGATGAGAACCGGTACCTAGAGGGACCCAGTATGTGCGAAAGGAATGTGCACATATTCAGGAAAATAAGAGTGAAAGAGTGAGGTTGAGAGAGTATGCTTGCATAACAATATGCCTTGGCATGCATGAGAATTGTATGCTCTGGTATGGCAGTCTGATGACGAGGCCATATGTTCCATTGTTGTAATATTATCTTGTGTTAATAACCTGATTTACTATGTTATGTGCATGTTTATTGTGTTCTAGCACCATTGAGTTTATCTTAGCATTTGTCATTTGATAAACATAAGTTCAGAGCCCTCAGGTGAGCAAGCAGAGAAGGGATAGAGGTTGTCAACAGAGATAGTCAGATCTCAAAGTGGTACGGGACTCCTGTTGCACACTCCGATCCTTTTTGTTATGTAGTTTAGTGAGGCAGTAGTTGTATAGATTTTGGTGGTGATTAGTGTATGCACTCACTTATATGTAATAAACTGTATCCGGTTATATATATATATATATCAACACAGAGCTTTTAGTTATTGGAGTTGCATGAAAGTCTGTTAGATTGTCCAGGTACTTTTCTTATGGCATCACGTCACACTGATTGCACCACCATTAAGCTTAGAGATGTGTCCCCATACGACATTTTCATGATGCATCCTTAGTGGTACAGGTGACAGTCTTCTCTTGGGGGCCGCTATCTGTGCTACGGGAGCATGTCATCCCGGGTATAGGTCGGGTGTGACATTTCCAACAGAATTGCCAGAATTACCTCCAGAAAGAGAAGTGGAGTTTGAAATAGAGGTGCTACCAGGTACTAAACCAATTTACATAACCCCATATCGTATGGTACCACTAGAATTAAAGGAGTTAAAGGCTCAGTTGCAAAAATTGTTAGAGAAAGGGTTCATTAGACTGAGTGTTTCACCATGGGGCACACCGGTACTATTTGTTAAGAAGAAGGATGGTACAATGCGGATGTGTATAGACTACCGACAGTTGAACAGAGTGATAATTAAGAATAGATATCCATTACTGTGCATTGATGACTTATTTGATCAATTGAAAGATGCCACAATCTTTTCTAAGATTGATCTGAGATCAAGATATCATTAGTTGCGAGTGAAAGAAGGAAGTGTAGCAAAAACAGCTTTCTGGACTCGTTATGGGCATTACGAGTTCCTGGTAATGCCATTCGGGTTGACGAATGCACCTGCAACATTCATGGCACTGACGAACATGGTTTTTATGGATTATTTGGATTAGTTTGTTGTAGTATTCATCGATGATATTTTGATGTATTTAAAGACACATGAGGATCATGATAAGCACTTGAGATTGGTATTGCAAAGGTTGCGAGAGAAGTAGTTGTTTGGTAAGTTATCTAAGTGTGATTTCTGGTTGGACCAAGTAGCATTTTGGGGCATGTTATCTCAGCAGAAGGGATTAGAGTGGATTTGAGCAAGATAGAGACCGTGCTTGATTGGCCAACTCCACGGAATGTTAGCAAGGTTTGTAGTTTTCTGGGGTTAGCCGGATATTATAGGAAATTTATGAAAGGCTTCTCTATCACTGCTATGCCACTAACGATGTTACTGCAGAAGGAGATTCCTTTTGTTTGGTTTGAGGAGTGTTAGAAGAGCTTTGAGATATTGAAGGAATTCTTAACTCAGGCTTCAGTTTTGACTCTGCCCACACTAGGTAAAGAATTTATGGTTTATAGTGATGCTTGACTTAATGGCTTAGGGTGTGTTTTGATGCAAGACTGGAAGGTAATTGCTTATGCTTCAAGACAGTTGAAGTTGCATGAGAAGAACTACCCTACACACGGTTGTGAGCACCCAGTTTTTGCCGGAGCCCAGAGCAAGGTTTGCGAAAGTCACGGACCGGGGACCGCACTTGGAGCGAAAGTGCAGTCTTCCTAAGGGGTTCCCTTAGGGAATGATACGGACTCAAAAGAGTCGCAAGGGAGTCACCACCGAATGGTTCCGGATTGGTCCAACCGACCCATAGGATGAGTTCTAGTTAAACCCTTCAGAGATTGGGTTCGGGTGGTGGAGATCTATTCTATGAGTTTCCAAAATCGATTTTACCATTATAGTTGGAATTAATTATCCTAAGCAGGCAAGCATGCGAGTGTAAATTTAAACACACAGCGCGTCATGTGAATTGGTGTTGCAAAGTTGCACGTAAAATGACATATAAAGCTATATGGCACTTGGATGACATGGCATATGCATGATATGTGAGCGTGTATGACATATCATATGCATGATATGGCAACCTAATATGTAAGCACATATTATAGCAAGTAGCGTATTACGTTATGCGTTAACGTTTTTTATTCATTTTAGCGTCGGGCGTATGCAATGCGTATGCACGAATAACATATCATATACATGATATGTGATGTGCTAAATGTCATGGCATATGCATGTCATGGTATAGTGAATGACATACCTTATGCATGGCATGTGAATGATATATGACATATCATATGCATGATATGTGTAATGATATAATACATGGCATATGCATGTCATGTTATATGCATGACATACCAAATGTATGGCATGTGAGATGATGTGTGACATGGAATATACATGGCATGTGTAGTAGAATGTGCTTGTGTCATGTGGCGTGACATGTGAAATGTTAAATTATAACATGGCATGGTATAATTGATGGCATACCATATGCATGGCATGTAGAATGGATGACATACTATATGTATAGCATGTGAAATGAATGATATACCTGATGTATGGCAGGTGGGATGAATGATATGCCATATATGCTTGGCATGTTAGATGAATGAATGGCATGGCATATGTATGACATGGCATAGTGATATGTATATGAATGTGTATTCAATATAGTATATGTGCATGGTATACAGTATAATATGTGTAATGGCATACGTCGTGGCATGGTATATGACATGGCATAGCATATATGTATGCATGATGAGGCGTATTGGTTGATTGAGTGTATTGGATTGCGTATTGGCGTATTTGTGTATTTATACATATATACATACGAAATATAGTATGTTATGGCATACGGTATATGCATGGCATGCATAGTAGTGTGTGCATGTGTCATGTGACATGGTATGTGACATGAATGACATAAATATTTAGGCAAATATAAATCATCCACGAATAAAAATAATAAAGGCCGGTGAAAGGGATCAAGGAAATTAGGGGATATTAGAGGGTATTAATTATTACAAGCCAATAATAATCTACCCTATTACATAAATATCCTCGCATGCATATTTTGGGACGTTAAGTAACGCCCCCTCCTTCCCGAGCACTATTCGTTGCGGTTTTGCACGATCCAAAAATGCTGATGAATTAATATGCAAAATAAACAAATAAATTCATTAGTAGCAAATGAATTTTGGATTTAATTGACTAGTGCAATGCCATTTAAAAGTACGAACCAAGAGTCAAAATCTAACAATTATTAGGCAATAATTGAAACAATAAACACGAGCTGGATCGTGGAAATTCATTTAAATAAGATAATTTTAAGCAAAATTATTTTTATTTGATCATGGAAAATTTAATTGGGAGGACTATTATGACACATAATTTTGGAGATAGCCCTACGACCAATTAAAAACCAATCCTATCCAAAAATACATTTATACGAATAAAAATAGCATTTTATCGTAAAAATTAATTTTGAGGCCAAAATTAATTATGTAAAAATTATTTTATGACTTTTCCAGAATACTTGAGCTACTGTGAAACTCAAATACCACTGGATACGTCAAAATACCACCAAAATATGGCCTAAAATATAGTTTTCCGGAAAATTCGTGAGGGATGTGGGCCACGCATCACGTGATGTGCACCACACATTGACTGTGTGTGGCGCACA
>CANYBF012484207.1:0-36743 GCA_948192965.1 Dalechampia spathulata | reverse complement strand
CCCTGACGTGAACGCTCATTAGACTGTTATAACCAGAGAAAGTTTCTTTGTTTACTCAACTCGTAAAGGCGAATCAAAACGTTCTTTCTTTTCTTATGAGATTTATAGTAGTAAAGCTATAGCTCAATTACATCGAGCCTCGATCAAAGACTTTATATCATAAGAGAAGAAAGCGTGAAAGGAGAAAGAAAGATTCGAGGGACATTGGCTTAGCTTGGCTTTTGTTTATTTTCTAGGGACCATTTACTCTGCCCTTCTTCTGGTTCTGTCCGTATTGAGCTTTCGTATCGTAACACGGTAGCCTTTTTGAAAACCTATGGCCTATGGCTGGATAGAACCCCTATTGCTTAGGGCAAGTCAAGGCAAGGAATCTATTTGCGTGGGGATATAAAAGAGGAAATGAAAGCGACGTGTGTAGCTGACCAATTGCAAGGGTTGAGCTAAGGCTAAGCCAATGGCATTTCATTTATGATTCCAGCCGAGAAGACAAACAAGTAAAAGGGTAAAAAGGGTATGATAAAAAACCTTTGTGCAATTCTTTTGATTTCTTTTTCCTATTTGAAATTTTTTATCCTCTCCGAGATACTTCAGGGCTTTTCACCAGAGAGCGTTGAGATAATAAAGCGGATCCCTATGTTCATGGGTGCGGCGTCCGCCATTTACTTTCTCTTTCTAGCAAAAAGCCGCTTTTCGAAGCTCATGACGCTCTATTCCTTTCTGCTAAGTTCGTGTTATCTTTTCGTGGTGAATCATGTTCATGTCCCTGACATAGCCATTTTAGTGGTGATTTGCGTCTGTTGTTCCTTTTTCTTTTCTTATTTTTTTATGTCTGAGAGGATCCCTATGGATCAGCACTTAGAGAAATGTTTTTTTCTTCTGTTGACAAGTCGCTTTTTCATGTCACCGGAAATGGTCCAATGGGAGATTGCCTTAGTGCTAGAACTCATCTTTCTGTTTGGTTTCCATTATAGAGAGTATCCGGAATACTACCAACATAGGAAGGCGGTCTTCTTCTCTTTAACTCTCCTCTTCCTTCTGTCTTGTTTCTATATATATTCTCTCGGGGTTATCCCCGATATTCATATCGTTGTGGTTCTCGTTTTAGCGGCAGCAGGGGCGGGAGGTGTCCAGTTCATGTGTCTCAGTAAGACAGAACGGGGACAAACCTTAGCATTAATAATTTATATTATCATAAATGTTTTCTTGGGTTTCATTCTTAGAAAAGAAGGCGAGACCTTCCCCAAGATAACCCTCTGCTTTCTCATTGGCATTCTTTGCCTTTTCCTCTTCTTATGGCTCGTAAGTAAAATGAAAAGCGAATCAATCTATTCCGTTCTTTCTGAATCCAAGACCACGCTTCGGGGCGTTTTCTTCCCAGCATTATCTCTTCTAAATCACTTCTTTTTAGAGGATTCTTATGTAGATCTAAACCTTTGGATAGCAAGCTTCTTTATTCAAATTCTCGTTCTTCTTCTCCTAAAATTCATCTTTAAAAAAGAAGACGAAGATCCAGATAGAGAAGGGGATCAGGGAGAAGGGAATAAGGGAGAGATAAAAAATCATTGTTCAAAGCGTCTCGAGAATTCGAGAAAAGAGTGACGATTTTCGAAGGTGCGAAATCCATCGGTGCGGGAGCTGTTGTGGGTATTGGAAATGTTTTTAGTTCTTTGATCCGATATGTAGCCGCTGCTAATAAGGGGAGCTAAAGAGCTCCATCGTAATCATCCCATCCCTTGGGATGATGAGGCCCCTACCATTAGGTAGGGGGGGAGAGGTGAGGGCAAGTGGGCCTCTTCCGCACGAATACGCTTAGTACGAAGTCGCTTTTCTATTGGCATGGGCAAGATAGACATCTCCGCTAATAGAATAGTGATCTTTCTAGCCGATATGGCCATTCCCTTATCGGTACCCCAAAGGCGTGTTTAGAAGCTTTTCTCGGCCTATGAAATCAATCTTTTTGTTAGGCTTACAGGAGTGGACAAAAGAGAGCAAGATGCCTTCTTAAAAGAAAAGCGCATTGACTGGGATAGAGCCCTGCTCTGCTGTTCTAAAGCACAAGTAAGGGCTTTTTTGTTCCACCGGAGAGAGTCTATTCTCACACTGAATCAATCATTCGAAGGGGGTTGTCGGGGAAGGAAGTGATGATCGGTCTATCCCATTAAGCGTAATCCCGTTAGCCAATGAAAGGACTACCTTTCTTGGACTGTGAGCGACGACACCAGATCAGAGCTAAGCGAGAGATGATAAATGCGATTAAACTCCTTCCTAACTGCTCGATTTATAAGTCTTGCCTAAGTTAAGTCCTAGACTTGAATGAAGCATTCTGGCTTAAAGTTTGATTTGCTTTTGTCCTTCTTCTCTTTTCTTAGTTATGCCCAAGAAAGCACTATAGCTTTAGTACTACTAAGATGATAGCTATAGACTAGAGATGAAAGGAAAGCAAGCGCAGGATCTAAATTGAAATATTCTATCATTGCTTGTTAGCTCTTATCTCGGCTTATGCATGGGCTTCAATTACATTGAACCTTACTCGAGACGTGAACCTTCTGAGCTCATGACCTGAAGTGTGGAGAAGGAGCCAAGACCGGGTGAAGTATATCGCCTTTAGTGCGTGCCGCCTGAAGGCAGGTTAGGTTGGTCTCTTTCATGCCGGGATTTCCTCTGCTGTCTGTAAGTCAGTAGTTTGGTTTGGAGATATTCCTCTTTTTTAGGCAAGTCAAGGCTTGGTTATCAAAACCTAAATGGGGGCCTCGATACTGAATTCAGTGTCCAATCTACCGTCAATCTACTTTCCTGCGCTTTTTAGGGATTGATTCCCTGAAACCAGAGCAAGAACCGCTTTCTAGTTAGTTGGATTCTTATTATAGCACCTCGGCTGCACTTATAATACGTAAATTTCCCATGTGCTCACCTTCCAGCTAGTCCCTACCGATGCCTCTTTCTTTGGTCTCATTCTGTAAAACTTCCAACAGCAGGAACAGGGGATTCGTTACTTTCACTAATGCAAACAAGGTTTTTGTGTGCATCGCATTCGTTGATGGTTTTAGCTTCTTCTCCCGTTATGCACTTTCCATTTTGGTACGAGTCCGGCTTTCTGGGACTTTCTATCTCGGTGGGATTTTGCCCCTTATTTCGTGAACGAAGGCCTTTCGTACCTTGCCTAGCTATTTTCATACCGTTGAACCCGAGCTTACCTTTGTTTGAAGCCTTTTGCTCGTCTACGCCCTTCTTCGTACCACTTTACGTTCTAAAATAAAAGCAAGAAAGTGTCTCATATTAGGGTCAATCCTGGTACTTACTTAATTTCGTATGGACGGGCGATCTCACCAGAGAAAGAAGAGTTATCGGCTCCCAGTCAACGGTTCAGGTCCTCTTACTACCGCCTTTGCAGCAGAATCTATGTCAGCTGGATTTCAATCATCACTGGCAGGTCTACGAACCTTGGCTTGGGCTAACTGTCAGAGGTTTACTTCTATTTTCACTCCTCCGAATCTTCTTAGTCAAATCTTCACCTCCGACCTGTGCTATCCATTCGTTTGCGCCTAGGACTGTGTTGACTGAAACTTTCATTTCAAACTCCTTCTCTGCCCGCACCTTCCCTTCAGTCTAATTGGCCTAATAGCCGGTGTGCTGAACGAAAACATAGCCACATCATGGAAACTCTTCGTGCCTAACTTCTCTCCAGTTAGGCGGGAAGCTTCATCAGGGCTAATATGGCATCTTTCTTCTGCCTAATCAGATCAGTGCAATCCGGTTCAGGAAACTAGAAACTGGAAATCCAGTAATTGTTGCTTAGGCTTAGGAAGGTCTCTCTGGGGTAATCCCGCATCTGAACCTATACCTATTCGTGCAAAGTCTTTTAGCATGCATCCTTTTCTTCATATCTTAACTTAACTGGGTACAAGCTATTTGAAAAAAAAACAACTTCAATTGCACAAACCATTCTAAGAGCTCTTACTTATTTATATAATAATATAGGCTATTTGCAGTAGTAACTTCGCTCCCTTTGGTCTCCTATACTATCCAGTATAGCTACTTTTTTTCCTGCTTCATTGGGCCTTCATTACTCCCTTCTTTCTGCTAGTTGATTCGAAGCAACCTCAGAAAAGTGTCCCCAAGCCGGAAAAGTCAGTACGTAGAGGAGAAGGTCGGGCAATCAGCTTCGATTGGGCCTTGCAGGCGGACAGGCTAACTTGTGGAGACGAAATGGAATCCTATATAAGTGAGAATGTCGAGTCCCGAGGGTCTGCAAGAGGCTGAGCTAACAAGCTGGCTGAATATATCATGGGGATGCCCGATTTGCGATTGAGCTAGCCGATAAGTATGATCTCTCCGGTCTGGCATGCGCCACTCCATTCCTACTTACACTCAAGAAAAAAGATAGGATTCTTGGGCCCTACCTCCAGAGTGGGATATGGAGGAGTGCGTACGGCTATTTCAGACCAAAGGAAAGGGGGATCCAATAAGGAAGAGAAGTAAGAAAGGGGAGCCACACCCGGGCTATGAGCTATTTCGTCGTTTTCTTGCCGCAAGGGTTGAGTTCGCTAGCCGTTCAATCCGATCTTCCCTTCGCATGGCAGAAGAGCGCGGCTCGAGACTACTCTTTGAATTCAAAATGAAAGGCAAGCAGGAATTTAACCCACTAATGGGCCAGCGCTTGGCGCTTACTCTAGCCCGTCTTTCTAGGATACACCTAGAAGTGTTTCCCCGATATTCGTGGCTTTCCCCTTATAAGTAGATCGGTTGAGATAAGTAGATTGGTTGAGGCCCGACCCTTTGGGGTTGCCGACCTTGATGCCATAGTGTTTAGGGGGCTGAGCGAGAAACCAACACGTTGTGGAAACGGAATAGAGCTAAAGTGCACTTTCCCTTGATGGAAGTTATCCAATAAAAGCACACAATCAGTGAGATGAGCCTGCCAGCTCAGCCTTGGCCCTATGCCTTTTGGCCAGCTTGGCTTCTGACCGGTCGATCCCGCTTAGTACCCCCTCTTGCAACGATTCGGCGCCTCCACTTGATGCTTGACGCCCACGCTTCGTTCAGGCAGCGCTCCTCCGCTCTTATGTACCGGCAGCCTCCTCCACCTCAACAGAAATACATAACTGTTGAACATCAACAACCTTAACATTTATCATCCCACATAAAAGACAACCCACCTGCAGAGAATTCACCGGAAAAGAGCCGAGCATCAAAAAAGTGATTTTCTACTTTAGTGCATACGGATAGCATTTTCGATCGAACTACTAGGCACAATAGAAATGAAATAAAAAAGGTGACGGAAGTGTGCCAGCTGATCCGATCTGGAAAGTGTTTCGGCAAGTGGAGATTCCTATGAAGTTGAAATTCTTGTCACAGTTGGGGATGAAGAAAATGGTTCAAGTGAGATCCTTTTCCGCGCTTGCCTTTGAGGTGAAGATATGGCACCCCGTCTTGCTTGCTTGCTTCTGGCGAAGCTTCTAGACCAATGAAAGCGGACCAAGACTTTGTTTGAAAAAAGCACTAGGGGAATGGGCAACAACAAGACGATGCTTGAATGTCTCGAGATTCCCTTCTTTTCTTTGGGCCATGACATTCTCCCCCACCGGAATCCTTGACGCCCTCGTCAAGTCTCTTGGCTTTGTACTCTTCTATTTCCTTCTTGAATTGCCACAAATCCGCTTCCTTCTCCCATGAGGTCTCATTCTCGGGCAGTCCTTTCCATTTAATAAGGAATTCTGTATGAGCCGGAATTCCTCGTTGCCGCACTAGTCGATCTGCCATGATTTCCGCAATCTCATGTTCAAATGAGGTTACTACAACTGGTGGTGCTCTGCTCGACTGACCTCGGCTGGGATCATCCTTATCTTCATGGTAAGGTTTGAGGAAACTTACATGAAAAACAGGATGTATTTTCAGTTGTGGTGGCAATTCAACTCGGTATGAAACCTTCCCCACTTTCCCGACAATAGGATATGGCCCCTCATATTTGCGAACCAATCCTTTGTGCACTTGTCGATAGGCTTTGAATTGGGTGGCTGCCAATTTTATCATCACCAAGTCGCCAACTTGGAACTCCAGTAGCCTCCTCTTTTTATCCGCCCATTTCTTCATTCTTTTGGAGGCTTTCTCCAAGTATACCCGTGCGACATCAAGCTGTTCATGCCATCCTTTTGCCCATTTATATGCCGAAGGGCTAGCTCCCGTGTAGCCCGTAGCAATTGTATGTGGGGTAAGAGGTTGTTGCCCCATTATGATCTCAAAGGTACTTTGCTGAGTAGACTCGCTCCGTTGTAGGTTATAGGAGAATTGAGCAACATCCAGCAATTTTGCCCAATCCTTCTGGTTAGCACTCACAAAGTGTCGCAAATAAAGCTCCAGCAAGGCATTGACACGCTCAGTTTGTCCATCGGTTTGGGGATGGAATGATGTGGAGAAGTGGAGATTCGACCCCATCATTTTGAAAAGTTCCCCCCAGAATTTCCCCGTAAACCTTGGATCTCGATCACTAATGATGCTCCGAGGGAGACCAAAATTTTTAACACATGTTTGAAGAACAAACGTGCAGCTTCTTCCGCCGTGCAATCTCGTGGGGCTGGAATGAAAGTCCCATATTTAGATAGTCGATCGACTACCACCATGATAGAACCGCATCCCTCCGATGTTGGCAGCGCCGAGATAAAGTCCATGGAAAAACTTTCCCATGGTCTCTCCGGTGTAGGCAGAGGTTCTAGTAAGCCAGCAGTTTGTTTCTGCTCTATCTTATCTTGTTGGCATACTAGACAAGTTCTCACATATCCCTCAATTTCTTCTTCCATCCTTGGCCAACAGTAAGCTTTTTCGATAAGCGCCATAGTTCTTTGCATGCCAGGATGTCCTGCCCACTTTGAATCGTGACATTCTTTCATTATCTCTTTGCGTAAATTGCCCCATCGTGGCACAAATAGACGATTACGCATGGTATAGATGCAGCCATCTTGTTCCCAAAATCGTCTAGTCTTCCCCTCTTTGGCTAGTGTGATGAGATTCTTTGCAAATGCATCTTGTGTCATCCCTTCCTTGATCTTCTCTCGCATATTGCTTTCTATGACACAAGTAGAAGCTAACTCCATCTTTCGGCTCAATGCATCCGCAACAACATTTGCCTTGCCTGGTTTATACTCCATCACATAATCAAACTCCGCAAGAAAATCTTGCCATCGAGCTTGCTTTGGAGTCAGCTTTTTCTGATTCTGAAAATAGCTGGTAGCGACGTTATCCGTTTTGATACCAAACCTGTTTCCCAGCAAGTAATGCCTCCATACTCTCAAACAATGGATGATAGCCGTCATCTCTTTGTCATGAATCGGATACCGTCGCTCTGTATCATTCAACTTGCTACTTTCGTAGGCGATGGGGTGATTCTCCTGCATCAATACACCCCCAATGGCGAACTCCGAAGCATCAGTTTGTACTTCGAATGGCTTGGCATAATCGGGAAGTGCCAAGACTGGTTCCTTCATAACAGCTTGTTTGAGATCCTCAAACGCTTGTTGGCAAGCTTCATCCCACACCCAAGGGATGTTTTTCTTGAGGAGATTTGTCAAGGGAGTGGCCCTCTTCGAATATCCTTGTATGAATCTCCGGTAGTAATTTACCAATCCCAAGAAAGATCGTACTCCCGAAACAGTAGTAGGAGGTTCCCACTCATAAATCGCACGTACCTTAGCTTCATCCATACTAATCTCTCCTTCAGAGATTCTGTGTCCCAAGAACATCACTTCTGGTTGCGCAAATGAACATTTTTCAGGCTTCACATATAGTTCATTTTGCCGCAATATTTTGAACACTTGCCGTAGATGATCCAGATGGCCTTCTAGGGTCTCACTATAGACAACGATTTCATCCTATAGTATTGGAAAAGTGAGTCACCCGACTAAGCAAAGAAGGAGGACCCTTTTTAGGAGGAATCGACCAAGGTCAGGTCAGAGAAGCTGTCGCACCCGGTCCTTCTTATGGTTTCGCCTAAAATCTGTTTGGAAGCAATCTCTGTAACCACCAGATAGACTGAAACCTGACTTCTTGTTTTCTGTTGTTGTCTTGTCCCCAAGGTAACTCCATTCTAATATACCCTTGTTCCTTTTCCCAGATAAGGGAAAGACAGACTTAGAGCTTGATCTTCGCCTTCGATGGATACTCACCTAAGATCGTGTTAAAGTCTTGTTCTTATACCGCTTTCAATCCTACGCGGGCTAAACTCAGTAATTTAGTTCCATAGCATGACCTGTATGACTATACCCCCGTAATAAGGCCAGTCAGGGATCTGCTCCTAGGCACCTTCCCGAAGCCCATACTATGCTACAAGGAATTTTTATTATCACACCTGTCATGAACAAAGTGAATCCCAGTGAAAGCCTGGTAAAGAAGAAAGATCGAGAAGGCTAACCTCCACCAAGAAAAGAAAACTAAAGAACGGAAGCCATGACCTCTTTACCTTCGTTAGCTGTGCACCAGAAAGAATCCTATATCTGGCTCAATAAAAGACCATTCTTTATATTCTAAATCTAGCTTACCTATGTTTTTTCCTCGCCTAAATGAGAGACTACCACCGCTAAGTTTACTCCATTTCACTAGTGATTTAAACTCATTTCATTGTCTCCTGAAGATCAAGAGAGAGATGCGGAGGTGGGGTTACCAGCCAGCGAGAACAAGAATCTTGCCCATGGATTGTAGCTCTTGGTTTAACAAAGATTCTTTATTGCTGGACCATGCGCCCATATCAGGACATATCCATACCATATCGCAACAACCCCATACATGCCATAACCAGGTATTAGCTCAGAAAAAGGCCCTTGAGCCAGGATATTCTCTTTCTAGAATAGATTCTACTCTTGGGATTTCGCTTGCTCAGCAAAAAATATATATAATAGTAGCTGCGATCAGGACTACTGAATCCTTCCTTTAGGTCGCTCCTACACTGCTACCTTAATTAATTCAGTCACTATCGGCGTATTCTCCTACATATTCGGACTCTACTACATATTTAGCCATACCGGGTTACTGATTCACACTTATGCCTGATCTTAGTGGAAGAATGCCCTCAATCATTGCCTTGAACGAATCCCATTCGTAATTCTTAAAAAATCTCCTAAGTAAATCCGGACGGGATAACTTCAAAAGGATCATGCCGAGTTCAAGAAAGATTCTTTTTTCATCAAAGACCGAGTACTTGCTTTTCCCAACATCTGTCTCGCTTCCAAACCAAAGGAACTAAACGCCTCCCTGTTCTAGAAATTTCGAAAAGTCATTGCCAAAAGTGCTTTCACCTACCTACTAGCTAGGGGAAAAAGCCGGGAACCTACCCGGAGTCAGAGCCTTTCCGAATCCGAACTAGGGATCAGATCAACCTAAAGCAAGCACCATCAGTTGTGGATGAATCCAGAAAGTCTTTCTACTTAGCTCGTCAAGCGAAGTAGCTATCAACGGCTTTAGCATGACAACTATAACATAAAGAAAGCCATGGTAAACTGTCAAAGCTTCTACTGTAGTGTAGCACCTGGGTTCAGCCTTCTCCTTCTTCCTAGTTTCGCTACCCTGCTTTAGAAAACCACTCAACTCATGCTTCTGTTCGACTCCTGACTAGCTCTCTTCGTTCGTTCGCACCTGCAAGTAAACTAGTTGCTTCGCTTAGCCTACACAGTAGGCTTCTTTCACTGTAAGTAAGGTAAGGATTGCTTCTTTCTAGCGGGATAAGCAAGCTCGGGTAAAGAGATGAGCCGGCAGACGGAGCTACGGCCCTTAGCTTAGGGTAAAAGGTCTGTGAAAGAAGCAAGCTTAGCTTTCTCTGGAGTTAGAGCACGTCGTAGGAGAAGTGGGAACTGCATAGCTTCAATCTTCAATGACGAGGAAACTACCTCTACTATAGAAACTTGCAAGAAGAGCAGCACTAGGAGAACTAGAGGAATTCTCGTATGTGGGCGAATCGAATGAGCGTGAAACTTTATACATATCCCCTTGCCAGAAGAAGTGTTTTAGAGCGTATAGAGATAGACAAGGGGCCCAGTCTGTATTAAATGGAAATTACGTAGATGAGGAGGAAATGAGTCCACCACCAGAACGAGAAGGCTAACATTTTGAATAGAGAGAAGAATCGATAGACGCGGAAAGCTGTATACTCATTCCTGGGTTTCCAGAGCGGGAATCGCTTCTCAACGGCGCACGGGCTCTGGTGGGCTGAAGGGGCTTGCAATTTCGGGCGTTCCTGCTGGGCCTTACTTCCTCGTAGGGATGGCTGGAGGTATCAGTGTGCCCGTTCCTGAGGGAAAATATGGATAGGTGTCGGAACCTGGTGGGTTGCGTATGAACTGCATTTAGGAGTTCTCTGACCCCGCTTGTTATAGGATAGCTCCCCATTCAAGTAAGTCATTTTCCCGGGCTAGTTAGGAGAGAAGTCACCTTTGGATTCTTAAGTAGGAGGGCAGGTAGGAAAGCACGATAGGAGGCATGTACTCTTCAAGGGTGACCGGAAAGCGTGGAGGTTGTTCGAGTAGCTCGTCTGGCACTCCCTAGGACCCTCCGGCTTTTTATGTTTTATCTTCTTCCCTCTCTGGATTGGGTCTTCCCCTGTGGGAAGGAGGAATCCAAGTGCCCAACAGGTTGATCTTTTACTAAAAGGTAGGCCATAGTTGCGCTAGGCTAAGCTGGGCTTCCTATCTAAAGTAGGAATTGAGTGATCGCCCAAATAAGGGCAGAGGATTCGTTTATGCCTTCTATCTTCTAAAGCCATTTGGCTTCTTAAGTTAAGAGGTCATGCTTGGTCTCATTCCAGTACCAGTAGCTGTCCAAGGAGCGTTTCTTTATGCCCTAAGCCCAGGAACTCATTGACCTAAGGGCAAGTGTGGGACTTTCGGAAGGGGGAATCCAATAGTTTAGATATCCCACGCACAGAATAAAAAGGGAAAGGGCAAGAAAGAAAGACTAAGTAAAGGCAGACAACGAGGCGAAGATAGCAGACTTGCCTCGAAAGAGGAACATAGCATAGGGACATTGCTCCGGATTAGTTAAGTAGTTGGTTGACCTCCGCTTCGCTTGGCTAGCTACCGCTGGCTGTTGAAACAAGCCTGAAAAGTGAAGAAGAATCATCGAACTAATGGACGGACCGCAACGAAAGTACTAGAACTCTTGAACTAGAGGAAGGACCTATCGACCGATTGCGAAAGCTGCTACAGTTCTAAAATTGCCAGTTGATCAAGAAAGACTACACTTGTAGGAGATTTTCTTCCCGATTTCCAGAATTGAGATCGATTCTCCCCTCCTCACCTGAAGCTGCGGAAATCCTTCTTGAATAAAGGAATCGTACGCACAAAGCAAACTAGGGATTCGCGCCTTGATTGCCCGCGAAAGCCTTTGATTTCACCGGTTTCAGCCTGTGCTTTATAAATAGCTTCGGCACAAAATCAGAAACGATCTCTCCGGGAGTTCACGTTTTATTGGTAAAATCAAGTCCACCACGAAGACATTCATAAACTGCCCTACCGTAGTTTTTTAGCGGATAACCCCAATTTAGGTTTCATAGTACATCCTAACAGGGGACGACCGTATTTGTTCCATTTCTCTCTCTCAACCTGGATACCATGAGGCGGGCCTTGGAAGGTTTTAATATAAGCCGGAGGGATTCGCAAATCTTCCAGACGTAGAGCGCGTAGGGCTTTGAACCCAAATACATTACCTACAATGGAAGTAAACATGTTAGTAACAGAACCTTCTTCAAAAAGGTCTAAAGGGTAAGCTACATAAGCAATATATTGATATTTCCTCTCCAGGAACGGCTTCGATGTGGTAGCATCGCCCTTTGTAACGATCAAGGCTGGTCAGTCCATCGGTCCACACAGTTGTCCATATACCAGTAGAAGATTCGGCAGCTACCGCAGCCCCTGCTTCTTCGGGTGGAACTCCGGGTTTAGGAGTGAGTCGGAATGCTGCCAAGATATCCGTCTCTTTAGTTTCGTATTCAGGAGTATAATAAGTCAATTTGTACTCTGTAACACCAGCTTTGAATCCAACACTTGCTTTAGTCTCTCTTTGAAAAGCCAGCCCGTGAGGGCAAGGTGGCAGATGTTACTATCAGACTTCGATATTGTGTACGTCACCCAGAAGCTCTAAATTAGTAAGGCAAGGGGCAGGCAATAGCAGACCACCTGCTGAAGGCTGCTTTGTTTGGGAAGACGTGCTGTTCTCTTGCTGCTGCGGCGTCAATACAATTCTGGCAATTCTCTCTCTTCTTTTGCGTGCGGCCCGTGATGCTTTGATCCTCTCTTTCTGGCTCTCTCCTAGGTCCTCCCGGACCCTATTGTCAACAGTGTTCTTTAGTGGTTGGTATATCTCGGCTAATGCTTTTGTTTATAAGCATCTGCAGTTTCGGCATCTCTTTCGCTTGTCCAGTAACCTCTTCTTTCTCAAAAAGTAGGAACCCGGTCTTGACACCCTATCCTAAAGCCTAAAGGGCGGCTTACGAAAGTGGTTGCTATGGCGACAACAGGCATCGCTTTTCTGCTTTTTGAATAGGTCTCTCTGAAAGGAAGGCCCGAAGAAAGGGGATCCGGAAAGCCCAATCCAATGACGGTGGTGGAAAGCAAGTCAGAATACGCCCTCGCTTGAACAGGACAAAGGCTATAGAAGGTGGTTTGACTTAACGAATTGTGATAGAATCCGATTTGAAAGCAGCTTTTCCTTACCCAATGTAGCTCTCCGATGGAATAGTCTCTTGATGAGCTTTCTATCTATTCTTTATCATAGATAGAAAGCACAGGTCAGCTACTAACTTGAGCTTATCGGGATTCCGATTTCTAAATTTCGTCATAGAAGAACTCCATCTTTCTGATCCAGCTTTTGCTCATCTCTACTGATAAAGTAGGATGATCGGCGGGGGACCAATGAGCCCGAAACTATGTCTCCGAAATGGAGGTAAAGCGAAGAGAGAAAGACTACTCATTACCCCTTCCATAGGAAAGAATAATAGCACCACTCATTACAATTACAACCGAACGGAATAACAAGATTAGAACCTAACAATCAAATATGAGGCAGAGCCTTTACTAAGAATAGCAAAGATTTCCACGGCCTATACGATCCGACAATCCATATGATCATCCCTGGGAATAGACCTGATTGCCATCCTACCGCGCGCATGTCCCCCTTTCTTTTATTGCCCATCGACGGATATCAGACCACCATCGGAAACCGGCTCCTTCGAGAAATCGCTTATTGGCATCTCTGTCTAGTAAACTCTACGTTTGAATATGCCTATCTCGGTCAGAGCTCCTATGGGAGGTTTGTTGGGTTGGTCTATTCCCATCCCAATGGTTCGATTCGAAATGCAGCATTAAGAAAAAGAAAAGAACTATGGCTTAGCTTGGACTACGGGCTTCTTTCTTCTATTCTAGTAAAAGGTTAGAAAATGAAGTCCCTCTATCAGTCTGCTTTCATTCCTACAGGAAAAATCTATCCGGTTCGACGGCTGTTTTTTTCTCATTCGAATGATACCTAGGCATAGCATAGGGGCTGGCTATTCTTCTATGGATTGGTGAGCAAACAGCCTTGAGTTGTGAACTGTGATGACCAAAAGGGCTTATAGTCAGTAGTCAGAGTCTTGTGGAATTCGACTGTCAGTTGAAAGTGCTACCAAGCTGAGCTCCTGCCATGCTTCTACCACTACGATGTGGATCCAATAAAGGGGATTCACATCAAATGCGAATTCACAGTTTGCACTGCACTGTTTTGACGATGTTAACGATTCATCCCACCCCAAATCAGTCTCAAGCAAGATAGATGTGAGCTTTCATCGGCCCGGGAAGGAATTCCTTTGAATGAATGGCGACTCTTGTCCGTCGTAACCAATGCACGACCTCCTAAGGCAATGACAGGAAGCTCTAGCCCAGTCGAGCCTTTGATTTGACCGCTATTGATGGACCCGGATCTGCTCGTAGGTTTGTAGGTTTACAACAAATGGCTGATCTGTTGAAAAACCAAAACACAAATAGGAATTCATAATGGTAGCACACCCGAGAAGGGAAATTCACTCGGAATGATTCTTACAGATCCACTGTAATAGATGTCACCAAGGGCCGGGCCGGAGGGTGATTCACTTCTGAAACTGCTAAGAAGAATAGCTTTTCTTCCGATATCGGAATTCCTTACAAAAATGAGTATGAAAATCAGGCTCAGGACAGCGATGAGGATTAGTGGGCTATTATTCTAATTTCTCATTCTGCTTGTTGGAGTACTAAGGTCAGACTTTCTATAGTCGCATTCCTCTGCTGTCCCAGGAATGAAGTAACTGGTTGGATAGGACCAAGTCTTTCAAAGTCAAAGCTTGGAACCGGGAAACCTTATAAATAATTGAATCCTTCCATAAGTTCCGTCGCTACATGGAGAGCTAACAAGAACAGATATGAAATGGCAAGTGCGGGGCTAAAGGCAAAGAGCATCTTTCTGCGAACCGAGTCTCATCGGATTCAGCTTCGTTCCCCGGTCGAGTTACTTTCGCTCCTGTCGTTGGAGCTTCTTTCCTTTGTCACACCTTTCCTACCGAATTCCGAATTGAGGAAAGATTGGATCCTATAATGCAGCAGGGCTATCTATGGCGAGGAAGTTACCTAGAGAAAGCCTCTCCGCTAAACCATAGGGCTTATCTTAGCCCAACATCTAGTTTTCCACATTTCTGGTATTGGAAGGCGAGCCAGTCGGTACGGCTGAAAGGGGAAACCATGCCGGTCCGTCTAAAGCTAGAATGGAGTACTTTTTCTTTTTTGTTTCAATTTTGTTTTTTTTCATTTTTTTGGTCCAACTACATGATGGAACTCCCCTCGGCCAATCCTCAATCGACAGCTCCGTCCTAGCTTAGGCGATCGAAGTGAGGCCGAACCCCTATCTCTTGATTGATCTGATTGATCAGACGCTTTCTTTTTCCCAGTTAAGCAAGATAGTACCGTCCCTTTACAGCTCGCTCTGTAAGTTCACTAGCAAGACACCAGTACAGGTAGAAGTGGTGTCTTTAGTGACATAAAGGGGGGAGTATGATGTGAGTGGTGAGAGTGAGTTGTCAAGATGTAAGTGGGAGACTGGACTGTAGTAAAAAGATTTTTTTGAGAGTCATTCTGGTCTAGGAGATTCCTTCCTCTCGTTTAAACTTATGTATGAGACAAGTCACAACCTTCTATACTAGAAAACTATAAAAAAGATGGTTGTTGTATTGTGAGGGCAAGCTAAGTATGCCCAATGGTAATGGTATTGGTTGGTTTGAGGTGTCAAAATCGTTATATACTAACAAGCAAGCTTCGGCGACCGCTCGATCTAGCGCGTTAGCCCCGCAACTATAGGGGAAGGCTTTTTCTTTTCTTCGCATAGGCAAAGCCTCACTATCTTATCTCTCAAACCAAACTTGAAAATTATTCCATTTTTGATAAGCATGTGATTCGCATCTTGTCAAGCCTGCTTTCCTCGATGAAAGCCCACAGAAGGGCCAAAGCAGCACAACAAGACAAGCCTACCCATCATCAAAGCAGCGGTTTACTCTTTTCATACACCCGGGTATCTCCCCAGTTACTTCTTTCTCGATTGGAAATCTATCCTAGTTAGACTTTCTCCATAAATCCTCCTACAAAGACCCAGGTCCTTTTCGGAATCATAGAAAGGGAAGCACGAAAGCGAAGTCACCGCAACTCCTCCGAAACCAGCTGATCTTTTTCAATCGTCCTAGGTGGGTTAAATCGTCTTCTAGCATTGTCCTTCTGGGAGTACTTGACTAGCCAACTTTCTTGGCTGTGAAAAAGCTTGTTGTTAGTCGATCTTGGGTAAGAAAAGGGAGAAAGCATTAATTAGTACACGAGAGAGCGGCCCTTTATTAAATTAATAGAATATAGGTTGAGTGCTTTCAAGGACTTTGCCTGCTATTCATTCCTAAATCCGTTTCACCGTTAACTAGCTAACTCGATGGGACTTGCTTTCCAAAAGTCTCCTCTCCTTTTTTTCGAGTGGCTTTTCGCTCCTCTCCTCTCTCCCCCTTTTTAGCCAACATCATCAACCCCATTTTTCACTTTGAATGGGTCCAAAGCCAAAAATCTGATGAATAGAAGGAAAGGAGATCAGAAAGATACGCGGACGACTTGACTATAAGTATAGGTCGAATGTTTTCGTGAGCAGTAAGCAGCAGATCTCCCCTTCTTTTTGGAAAGCTGGTGGCCGCGTGTGAATTGAATTCTTTCAAGGCAAGGGGCGGCCTGATTCGACATTGTTGTTTACTCTGATCCGGTCGAGGTGGTTTTCGTTTACCAGCGCGTAGGTGGTCTAAGTTCCTATGACCGAGTCTTTCTGGCCCCTGTGAACATCTTTTCTTAATGTATTAAAGAGGGCCTCTCTAACCGTGGTGAGTGTCCACTAACGGCCATTCCTGGCTCGGCTCCGATAACGCAATTCCGGGAGGAGTCGGTAGTTGGGCACTTGATCCCTTCGGACCTGGAAACCGTGTGACGCTGGGTCGGGGTTTGGTGAACCAACTGGTCGCTCCTCTAGTGGAAGTCTCGGGCCCATTTTTCGTTGCCTAGGTTACACCTTCGGAATACCCCAGAAGGGATTTTTTCTCTACTTCCCTCCATCTTCACTTTACGCCACGCCGACTCCCTTTTCGTCATAAGGCGTGGAATTAGACCAAGGGGAATCCCCATAGGAACTAGCCCCTCAGATTGCGCACGTAGGAGATCGAGACACAGCCCCAGGGCTATGGGGAAAGATGTAGATCGATCGCCCTAGATAGACAATTACATAGAGGTCTCTACAAGTCTATATATTCTTTTATTTCGTCCCCCCCGTAAGATCAATATCACAACCAATGAGGTCTGCAAGTTTCACATCTAAGTAATACCCGATCCGATAGTTTACGATATAGAAAGATAGATACATATTGAACAACAACATTAAAAAGGAAGGATATTAAAAGATATCGGTAGTTGTCCGGTCGTACCCAAACAATAAGATTCCAGAGGGAAATGCACCTAAGATCAAATATTTCGAGCCGGCTTCCGTGGAAAATTCAGACTTTCTTTTTGATGCTGCGATCACATAAAAACATAAACTTTGAGGCTCAATAGCTAAATACATGGCAATTGAATCATGAGCCGAGATCATAAAGAGCATACTGCGAGTAGGAAGTAGAATTAAGACAATGAATTCAAAAGCATCAAACCTCTCTTGTTCGGAAGAATCGAAACACATCGAAATGGTACCAGCCGTACTTAATAATAGAAGGATTTGGCAGAAATATGTAAAATTGTCCCTCCTAAAAAGATTATTCCAGAATAAATGGGCAATAGTTAGGAGAGGTGCGCCAGCGGCGAGCAGAAGCAAGGTTATTAGATACCTCAGGAAAGCCCGGCCAGAACCACACGTGCAAGTTTCCCTGCATGTGGCTCGTCCGTGATAACTTCTTCGGATTTGCGTAAACTAGCGGACCGATCACTAAGCGGGGATGCTCCCTCCAGTATGAGCGAACCTTTTCGGAACTGGTTAGGAATGGGCGCCACTATCCCAGCCCCGATCCAGTCAGGTTCTATTGATCGTGTCCCCTTTCTAACAGTTGTACCTTGTCTTGGGGCGTCTTTGGCTTTACGAGAGAAAGCCCGCCGAAGAAAAAAAAGTCTTTCTCTTCCCGTCCCGGAGCATATTCCGGTGCGTCCACAGAAGAGGAAATCGCAATGAATTTTGCTCAACAGGCGTAGCTTGGAGTGAGAGTGTAGCGTGGGTAAGGTAAGGAAAGTGGCCGCCAGAGAGGAAGCCAAACCGGCCGCAGCTAAGCTAATATGCGCCAGAGAAAGCCAGGTGCCGGAAGTCAGCTCTATTCGGCCCGGAGCATTGATTCCCCATAACGAATAGGCTAGCTCTCTCTCTCAATTGCCTATCCTGTGCTCGAGAGGGTCCCCCCAGTTCCTTGGCAGCACCTCGAGGTGCATTTAGTTGTCTTACATGAGACTCGGGATCTTCCTCACTCCATGGCATGGCACTTTTCGCTCATCTATTCCGAAATCTATTTAATATAGGCCAGACGCGGCGCCCTTTTTCATTATCATCTACCGCCCTTTCTTTCCTCCCGGCTATTCACGTCGTCGTATGTATGCTCGACTTCGGTTGCCGATGCTTTCATTTAATAGGTAGGAGTACATTATGGCAGGATCAGTCACCTGGGCAAAACAACCCTCCTCCAAGAAGAATTGTGCTATGCCCCCCCGATCCCTATAGAGCGAAAGAGCTGCCTGGTGATCCCTAGGTTGCAGCACGCCCGGTCGTTAACTCCTCGCGCCGCTGCCGCCGTTTCTAGGACCGACCGACGCCTCATCTGCACAGGTACCTACGTAGTGTAGTGTCGGTCGCACATTCAACATAGCGTTCGGACTCATGTGCCTTCCAGAACCAGGGGTCTTCGAACCTGCTGCGTACGATTAGCCAGCCTTGCGGCGGCAAAAGGATCAGACGTCCCCCATGCTACAGTTCCCTGCGGTCCAAACCCGGTGCCGTATTAGGTTAGGGGGCTTTTCGCTCCTCTCCAACCAGTCGAGCGAAAAGCCACTGTACCGATAGGTGCAGGAGCTTCCGTTGGTCGCCTCCGCATCCCAAAGCGCGCTGCCCTCCTAGGCGCGCAACACTAAGTAATCCAAGCCAACCCACATTACTGACTAACGGCGGATAATCATATTTATATGAGGTACTAAAAAAAACTCCATGAATAAGCAAAATGGAGGTTGCATTAATGATAAAGATCTCTGGGAAAACCGCTAAAAAAAGATTGAACATGTGGGAGGATCCGAACGAATTCTGCTTTCATTTCCCCCGTATGGAGCACTTACTTACTAACGTTACGGTCTTCAGCAGGCAGACTGCACTCTAGGCGGCGGCTAGGAGGGATCGCTAGACCAGCAGCCATACTAAGAATTCATGTGTAATGATGGTGATTCCACACCAGGCTCAATAAAAAATGGAATGTAGAAAATGTAGAAAGGGGGTCCTAAACAAAAAAGGAGTCCATGACCCGCGTATAAGGATAGGTTTAATTCAAAACTTTTCTCTCAAGTATACCCATTACAAAAAAATGGACGTCACTTTGTTTGGGACACATGCGGATAGCCGCCCCGCGTGGCTAAAAGTAAGCCAAAAGAGCTCAAACTCTTTTAGTTCCACTGAGAGAGTCTTCTAAAAGACGCCACTCTACGAGGGAAGTCCTCGGGTCGAGTCCTTGCGAGTTCATCCCAAACAAAGCGAACCCCTTCCGGGTCTTGGTCGAGAAGATGCAGATAAAACGCCAATAGCCTGATGTCCGCTTCTACGGCATAAGTTTTAAAGAAGAGAGCTATCAACGCAACGATTATTTAATAATAATAAACATTTCATAAGAAAATCCAATTCTTTTTTAAGAAAAAAAAGGTATAGGTGAAATTATGAACAGTCATTTCAATCTTTTTCTTCCGAAAGAAAAATCCTCTGGGACTTCACTTTCTCGATCGCTTTGAGAACGTGTGGAGGGAAGAACCAGCACGGCCGGGGATTTGCTGCATTCCGCCATAACTTCGAGAATGAATGAATTTGTTTTGTCGAAAGCTGCACCCGCGCACTCGATGCTTTTCTTCTGGAGATGAAGGCCCGTACTCCCTGCGCCGAGGAGTCCCAGGATGAAATTACTGGTTCGATAGGACCAGGAGCGTAACGTAAGGATCTAATTTCTTGCTCTTTTATTCGATTGAGCTTTGATACATTTAGTGTATCTCTCAGTTGGTGCGCTGCAATTGAGCCACTGCTCTTCAGGGCGCTTAGGTGGACAATTCCTAAACCCAGGGAAAACTATGGGAACGAGACTAAGTCCCCCCCCCTTACTCTAGCCTTCCTTTTCGAAGCGAAGATGAGAGCAGAAGAACTTCGTAACGGCGGAGAAGGGTTTCGCCTCGAATCCAAACGATTTCTTGTTTTTCTTTTCTTCTCTTAAGATATTTCTAGTTAGAACTTGATCGAGAGATCAATTGACTCCGAAACATAAAGTAAAAAGACCAGAAAGTACTATGAACCAACAAAAAGAAGAATGCCTTTGAGCTCTTGTTTGAGTTCTTCCTTGATGACCGGAAGGGGAGACAGAAGTCTCAAATGCCTCTTGCCCCTCCATATAACACTTTTTTACCCAGAAAAAAAAAAAAAAAAATGGAAGCAATGCAACTAAAATAACCAACATCAGAATGAGGAAGAAAAATATATCGTAATGTAAAAAAATTATTTATTCTTTGCAAAAACTTGAAAATTCGTGTAAAAGTTGGTCATTCTACTTTCTAATAGAGTCGTTAGTTTCGCAGCTCTGGCAGAGAAAAAAGCCAGGAACGCTTGGTAAGCAAATTGAACTTACACCGCAGCAGACCGCGTTCGTAGGCCTCTTCAGGGATCTCAAAGACAGTTAAAACGCGGAATGCAAGACTTGGATTTCCTAAGAGCGCTTTCAAGAGCGTTAACTGCCCTTTCTTACGAGGCATTCAATGCCCTTGATCTCGCCCAAGGGGCTTTTTTCAAGGAGTGCAAAAAAAGGATTAGAAGCCCTGCCCCGGAAAACAAACGCCCTCCCCAACTCTTGGTTTTAGTTGGTTTGTAATCAACACTACGGGGGTGCTTGAGATAACCATGTCGAAGAGATAAGGATAGACTAAGCCGTGTCCGGTGCACTACGAACAAAGAACGGAATAGAAGGGGCCTAACCAGTCCTTGATTGGCTACACTGACTATCAGAAGAAAGACCGGAAGCTGAAGTGCTCGGAAATGACAAGGAAGGTTTCTCAGTCTTTAGGGCAGGAGGCCTAGGTTAGGTAGAGGTCTCCTTTCATGAGAGCTGGGAATTTGCGGGGAGATATAGTAAGGTAGATAGTTAGCAAATGAATCTAGTTCTTCAGATAGCCTCCAATACCTTTCTAACACAAGGGAAAGACAAGCATGGAAGCGATTAAATCCAACCAGAAACTTACGCTGGAGATCTGTCTAGTCGTGAGAAAGTTCTGTTTGGTCAAGTGGGACATATGCACTTAATGTGAGAGTAAAAGCTTGTCAGTGAAAGGACTTTTCCCCCGAACCCTTACTATTGGCTTTGCCCGGGAAAGAGAATCCAAAGCTCTTCTTCGTGTGCCCAAAAGTCCACATCAGCCCTATTTGGTTTATAGGTTTTCTGGACAAATACCCTATGTGCTCTTTCCACCTATCTATCGCTGATTAGGGCTTACCAGCTCTAAGAGATTAGCGATGAGTTTTTCTTTTTCATACTTTATTCCAATTTGTTTCATTGATCGGATTTCCAACAGAAGAAAGGGCATCTCCGATTCCTTTGAGGACGATGAACCTAGGCATTAATCGATAGATCAGCCTTCTGAATGTGAAATTGAAAAAGAATTGTACTAGAACACGAGAGATGACTTGATGATGAAATAATCTTTCTTTCATTAACCATGTTTACAATGTGGTAATGCATTTCTTTAGTCGGATGATCAATTATCGAATTTATCCATAATAGACTACTTGGATCCAGGAAAGCAGAAAGCAAAGCCTGGTTCAAGCATGACTGGCATCAGCTTCTATTAACTGTATCTGCTTATCAGCAAAGAAAGTTTCAATACAGTTTATATAATATAAATATAGCTTATCTTTCAATGTCAATCTCTATGCTTAATTTAAATTCTAAAAATTAGCTATAAGCGTAACAATGCCATGCTGGCATTATCGACAAATCCAGAATGGAAGAAGGATCCAATCCACTTTGGTGTAAAAGATCTCTTTCAATCTTCTCCCGGTCAAGCCAGTCTTTCATTCCAGGTAAGAAAGATGTTTACTAGTAACAGTTTACAGATAAGCTATCTTAGAATGTAGAACTCAGAGGGGCCTTCCAATCCAATGGATCTTAGCTACCCGGGATATGAGTTATGCTTTTCCCGTTTTTGTTGGAAAGTACCTTTCATTGGCATGCAGGATTCACTTCACAGTGAATTTTTTTCTTCTTGACAGAAAGCATTCCATCCTTCCCTTTAGCAGTTAGTTCCTTCATTGATTGATTCTACACCGACTGGAATGACCTGGCTACGACCGATGGGATTGGTACTTGACGCTTTCGGATTGGTTCGCTGGCAAAGCTCTCTTACCGGCTCTAAGATGCCAACACCTGTTGTATCTGATATAGCTCTATCATGCCTGCTTATGAATGTAATTATGTAAGATGAAGCATGGAAAGAACAACCTATTCTTCCTCTTACTATTTTTTCTGAGATTGTTTTTTATCCTTCCTCTATCCCGTTGAGGGATAGAACTCTCCCGGTGATACATCCGAACAAGAAGAATATAAGCAGACTAAGACAGTGATTCGGATCTCACACCTTCCACCAGCCTGGTAAGAGGCTGACTAAAAGAACACAGGGAAAAGATGGTGGTTGAAGCATAGAGCACATTTCCTGTTTCAGATAGACTTTTCTCTTTGCTAACTCGATTGACTAGTTCACGAGGAAAGTCATAGTATAGAAAGGTGAGAAAGACCCAGCGCAAGGGAAATGCAATCCAAACCCTCTTCTTCTTAATACGGTACGCTATTTCAGTGACTTCGACTTCCTCACCCGGCTCGAGGTAAATGCTTTCATTTAGGAAACGTGGCATCGAATTCGCTCTTGCCCTTGCCGATCTTGGTGGGCAAGCGGACTTCCGGGAGAGAAGATGTTTGGTTGAATGGCATCCAATAAGTAAGAAGCAAACCCGTTCACAGCATCCAAGACGGAGATGGGACAAAGAGAAGAGAGAGGCAATTCATTCTTCAAGATAGAAAGAATGGGTCTAAAAAAGAAAGAAAGGGAACCGGGCTAAGGATTAAGGATCCAAGGATAGGATAGAAGCGATTAAAGGAAGGAATTCTTTTTTATCATACCATTTCAGGCTTTTAAGGGTAAAGGGAAAGAGACAGAGCCTATTGTAAAGGTTGTAAAGGTAAAGAAAGGACGTAGGTCGCGGCGCTGCTGTTGGGGAACTCGGTAGAAGCGGAGAAGAGAAGAATCGGAGTGGTGAGTAGGGCGAGAGGTTAGGAAGCGAACCTCCGTCTACGGAGTACTTACTAAAAAGTGTTTTTTTTAGGGAAAGCCCTGACTTCCTTCCTTCAAAGCCTAGAGCACCGTGCAGTCTCAAGACGAATACACTATATCAGCCAGCACAACTTCAGGCAAGGAATTTCACCCCTCTTCCTTAAAGCTTAGTTCCTATTCATCTTAGCCTTTTTTCAACACTTTCTATTAGGTAAGAAAGGAGTGTGATAGTAGGTATGGCTTATAGTAAGGAAGGACAGGCACTCCAGGATGTTCCTCCACTTCAGGGGCGAAGGCAACAAGAGCAGATACGCATTCAGTTAGCTTTCTAGCAGCGGTAATGCCATCAAGAGCTTCTTTTCAAGCAGCCTACTCTGTGTTTGGGTTAACTATTGATTCAATTGCGACAAGAGCTTTTTCTTTCCTTTCAAAGAGGGCATTCGATGCCTATTCTTTTCTTATTGATCCTTTCTTTTCCTTTACTTCGTAAAAAAAGGCTCGAGAAGGCCGCTAAAAAAAGAAGAGTTCCAGTGGTCTAAGCCCCCCCAGATCCAGTTTCATCGGCCTTCGGGATATAGAAAGCTTATTAAAAGAAGCCTTAAGGCGACATCTCTTATACAACCTAAGACTAGCATGCAACCCTCAAGGCGAAATGGTTAGCAAGACAGTCAAGCAGTCTAAGCCGACCGGAAGCCACTCCTTCTCTGAAAGGGCTCGCGCACGTGTGCATAGTGCATATAAAAGAGAGCTAATGAGAGGAAGGGACGCTAAGGTGCCGCGGCAAAGTCAGCTTAGCCTTTCTAAGGTCAGCTGATATAGACTCCCCCATTGGCACTTCTTTGTAAGTTAGCACATCAATGAATACGAAGTCTGTTGTCACGAGTGAGCACTCAATATGTATGAATTTCCTTGATCCAATTTCCCAGCTCAAGCTTCTTGGGCCCTACAAGCATTTCAATAGACGTCATCTCTAGCCCTAGTTGCAAATTCTAATTCTATGTATGACCAAGCTATGCCCGATCTGTTATTTCTTGTAAGACGAAAGAAAAAATATGTAAGTAGTTAATCGCCTGGGGAAGACGATTAATTAATCGAGACGATCTTTACAGAACAGAGATGGGCGGGGCTAAATGAAAAGGTAGAACGGGTTCTTTCGGACGAGCGGGGGAAAAATGAAATTGTCGATATGGTGGAAGTAAAGGCTAATATCTTAAATGCTGCAAAATAGAGATTTGAAGTACGTAGTCGCTATAGCTTGACTATTGGGTGAAATTGCTCGAGCTAAAGGGGATTTCTCCTTAGAAATGAATACCTTCGGGCACAGCTCCAGAGTGAAAGTCCTATCTATGAAAGCTAAGAAATGCTTTCTTTGTAAAGATGTTGACTCTTTCCGATAGATAACCAAAGAGCAGACATGGATGGTGGCACTAGGATCTGCATACGAGGCTTTTGGTGTACGGACGACGGGCTGCCTTCACTCAAAGGAAAGCACTTTCAAAGAAGCAAGGGATGAAGGGGGGGGTAAGCCTGTCTTAAAATCTATTCACTAAGCTAGCTTAAGCTTAACTCTTGAACTACTTGAACTAGAGGAGCGAAAGCCACTCGACTGTAAGAAGTGGAGCGCTACCAATCCCCTTTGATTTTTAGGTTTTTCCAGTGGGTCGGTCAAAAAATGATCACACATACTCCTCAATCAGTGAATCCGGAAGTTCATTCGCTTCCCGCCTTTTCTGAATCCAATGCCCTGCCTCCAACCCAACAGCTTTAATATGCCATCTGCAGAGCACACTTCCTTCTGTACATTTCATTTAGCTATTCTTCCCTTCCCTACCTGCCCCTCTCTTCCGACCCCTTAGGACCAAGGTCTTTATTACAACTGCTTTCCGACGGGACTTAATTGGCTATCGCTCCACGATTTAAGTTTCGCACCCGGAACCGTTTGCTCTTAAGGAAAAACTTTTTTTGATCGGGTCTCATACCCGCGATCAATACTACTATCGTCCGAGATGAGTTACGAGTCGGGGAATTCTGCTCGATGAACTGGGGTTCAACTACGAATTCTTTTTCCTGCCAGATCTACCCGAACGAGCTTGCTAATCGGATATTTCGTAACCAATAGGCGAGCCAGACCCATGCATGGGATTGGGATTAGCCCGGCTTTTTGGAATAGAAGAATTTTTTTCGTTTAATCTCCTTTCACTTCGCCATACAACTCTAGTGAAAGTAGCAACCTACCAACCGACAGAAAAAGACATCTATGGGTCATCTTCACTTCACGCTGTGATAAAGAAGGCAATAAGGAGCCTATATAGTAATCACCGAGGTATCGAGCCCCAGAATTCTTTCTATCACTGGCAACTAAGCGCAAGAAGGAAACGACTGTTCATTGAATTCCAAATCGCACAATCCGATTTCGCAAGAGTGTAAGCATGGCTAGGTGTGAAGCCATCTCGTCCTGTTCCACCGAAATTGAGCAAACCACCTGGCACGTCCAACGTACATTTCGTAGGCAAGAAAGGAAGGTTTAGCAAGACTGAGCATAGGTACTCGCCAGAGCTCTTTTTGACGATTCCCTTTACCCGTATACTTAGAAAATAGAGTAGAAGCCATTGCCGTTGACCTAGCTATCTAGAACTAGAGATTGGCAGTTCGAGTGCTAGAATAATTCCCAAGAGCAGCTTTTTTTTTGTCCAAGGGCTATCACTTTGAACTCCTTCACCGATTAATATGATAAAAAGTCCTCGAAGGGAGAGATGGCCCTTTTCTTTGGCTAACCCTCCTTCAAATAAAATAAAAAAGTAGCTTCTCCCGACAGACGAATTAGATTCTCCTTGGGACTTACTTTGTAATGACTCGGTCTACTTCTCTGATGAATGACATGGCTTGCTTGGCGGAAGTCTTTATATTGCCAAGTCTCGGATATTCCGTGATAGCCGCACATAATCACATAATAGGAATAAATAAGACTATCACACGAATGCCTTTGCTTTGCCCTAAAGAATCTTTCTCGATAGCTGTCCAAAAATAAACGTATAGGAAGTGTGACATATGTTATGTCGGCGTAAGCGGTCTTGTTCTTACAGAATCCCCTGCTAGCAATAAGACTTTTTTCCCTAGGGAGTATAATCAGTCCCCTTGCGCCGCTGTAGGGAGGTTTGTATTGGACAAATGCTAGGAATGAAGCCAATTTGCCTCATTTTTCTTTAAAGGAAGATGAATCCGCCTGGTCTTTCTTCTTAAATGACAGGAGCTGTAACAACTTCTTCTTATACCGTTCGTGCCCAGGAAGTCCATCATACGTAAATTTCTTCCGTAAGAGCAAGAGGAGTTTGATTCCTCATCTGCTTTAGGGCACCTAGCTTACAATCACTAGTGAAAGAGTGCCCATTGACCCAACTAGCGAATCTTTTTAGAACCATTCAATATTCTAAATATCCTTGAATACCGCTCGAAAGCAGTCATTTTTCGGCTTGATAGCACAAGCACGATTCACTTCGGAGAGTGAGGAAAGGGCGGGTACCATCGAGTTATAAGCCACAAAGGACAATAGATCGATCGTCCGAAACCACAGATGCTACTGAGCGCCCTCATCGAGGAGTGGATACTCTAGAAAAAGGAGAATTTCCTTAGTTGTTCTCCCAGTCAAGGAGCTCTATTTCAAGGACTCTCTGAAATGGCATACCAACGAACTCGCTAGAAGAAGGCGTTGTGGAAGAGCGCGCGACAGGTCGGGATGTTGATACAGTTTCCTGATTGGTTTTAGTTCGTTGTCCAGTAGTTGTGGGGAAACAGAATGAGCTAATAGTTGCGAAGATATTGACTCTTTACTAAAAAATCTAGGTCGTAGAATCCGCATGAGTGACGTATTCGTTTATCAACTCGTTTCACTATTCAAGTAATACGTATTATATGAAACGAATCTTTTCTTTTGGGACCTTCGCCCATATAGGTCCCATATAGGTCAAAGGAGAAGCATACTCCGAGTTCGGAGGGGAGACTAGCCTACTTTTCATTTATTTCAGCAAGGCGTAGGAGGAGTATCCCAGGTTAGTGTCAGCGAAGGGTACCTATATGAAACATATGAAAGAGCTCAGAAGAAAAAGAAAAGAAAGAAAATGGTTATGAAGCAGCTTATTCGACTCAAGGGTACCGATTTATAGGCGAAGAAGGAAGGTAGTTCGCTCTAGCTTAAGAAAGAAAAAGCTAGCCATCCTCGAAGGGAAATGAGCAGAGAAGTCAATGCACGAGATCCCGGTGCTTTAGCCACCTAAGAAAATGGAGTTGAAGGAAAGCGGAATCATACCGGACAGCGAAAGCCATTCAATTCAGTTTGGTTTGACAGCTGCTTAACCAAAAGGGGAAAAGGGGCGGTCTTGCGCTTTTTGGTCTTCTATAGGATCTTGTGGGAGACTTTTTAATGGCTCTGATAGTTGAATGAATTTCTCTGTAGAGGTTATGAGGTCTTCCTCCTTCGCGAAGAGTCAAACTCCAACAAGGAAAGAGAAAGTAGGGCTGCTAGCCGGAAGAGTAAAGCGAATTTCTGTTCCACTAAACTCGACCAAAGAAGATTCGGAAAGTGTTACGACAGTTGGAAGAAAAGGGGAAAAATCGACTAAAAGTCAAGGGCTTAGTGGGTTAGGATTTTAAGTTACCTTGAATCGGGTGTAAGCAGTTCAAGTAGTCCGCTAATCTAAAGGAAGCAAACCAGACTCATACTATCTATTCCTATTCTATGCCCGCAATCAAAGCCTTTAGCCGGCCAGCAAAGTCAAGCTATAATGAGTTGTTTCCACGGTCTGCTATTCCTTTCAATCGGGGAGACTTTCTTTTTGATCGGAATGCAGCTGGCTTACCTTTTTCTTTTGAATCACCTAGCAAAAAAGCCTAAGCGCCTATTCTTCCATGAAAGCTGTTAGGAAGGGGGGATTAGCGAGACCTCATCCCTAGGAAGAAGCAAAGCAGTGGAAAGTACGGAAGCAGAAAGGGGGACTAGGACAGCAAGGAGGTACTAAGTAGTAGCTACAGAGTACGCTTGTGGAAGGGCATTTCCAATAGCATTTCACTTTTTCGGGCAGTTGGCTAAGAATCATCTTATTAAATCGAAAGAAAGACTGCAGACATAAGCATTTCCCAACTTTGAATATCACCATATCCTGGTCAACTAAGCTGGCTGCTTCAGTTAGAGAGGAGGAGGACGAAAACTGATAAAGGGATTACCTAGAACGAAAGGATTGAACCAAGGGCTATTACTATAATCCCGGGCTAAAGGGGCATTCGATGGTCTTCGAGATGGTATAGTTCCATTCCAGATTTGATAGTAGGGATCGATTGTCTTGTCTGAGGAATTACAAGTGGACGATTAAGCAAGCTTCCTTTAAGGTCCTTTTTACCCATCTCTGTATAGGCTAAACTATCAATCGGCATCCTTTCTTTTAACTTACTTTTCTCTTCCAGTTAGGGCCATAAGACAAGCAGATCTCCGTTGGCAGGGCAGTAACCTTATTAAGTGAGCCTTCCACCTGCTGTAAGGTTGAGGTCTCTAAATCGATTTAGGAAGCTTGAAAGAGGCCTTGAATGAGTGAAAGAGAGTAGCCGTTGTTGGTGTAACAGCTGTTGAATACGCAGTCTTAGCAATAGACGTTATTTATTGTTGAAGTTGAAATAAAAGCTCTTGGGTTCATAACCGGTCCTGGTCCTAATAAGATGTGGGACCTTTTCTCTCGAGAGATGGGGCCATAGGATGGATCTCTTAGGGGCTAATTTGAAGATTATGCATTAATCACTACAGCCGGTAGCTAGGTTGATCAGAGAAAGAAAATCATGAAATCCCCTTACTTCCAGGATCAATGTAAAAGGTCGAGGTATGGTATATCCCTCGCTCACTTAGTGTTAGTGATTGAGGAGACCTAGATGGCTGCTTCCTTGGAAAACACTTGTTCGTTCTTCAGAGCATCTTTGATCTGGGATGGTATGATTCTCATCCCCTTTCAGGCTCATAACAAGCTGTTGTCGGCAACGTAATTATTTCATTGGATTGGATAATATATAAACCAGCAGAAAGTATTGGCTTGCGGCCTCTAGTGCACTCCACTCAAGCAGCTCAGTTTGCTTTCCGAACTCTAACTAGCAAAGCGCAGCGTGAAACCAGTTGATTTCATTCGATGTAGTGGTCCGATTGCCTAGTGGAAGCCCTTAGGGTCAGCTCTTCCGAACTTTTAAGGAGAAGGCTTCACCTTAAAAGTCAAAGCTTTAGTTTTAGGCGGCAAGTTTCTCTAGTAGTACCCTTAGCCGAAACACTCCGTATCCTCCGCTATTGGAAGAAGAGTGTCCTTAGCGGCCTATTATTCTCCTTATTTATTGGTAGCCTTCCGGCCGTAGGAAGGTAGTTGAGAGGACTCCCATGAGGGCTCAAACCTACGATTAGTCGAGGCCGACTATTAGTCTTTTCTAACTTCTAGGGTCAGTCTTACTACTACTAAAAAACTAGAGCCACTTCGCTCTTTATTGGCAGGATTTACTTTCGATTATCATAGGAGGAAAGTCACTCTTGCATATCACTGAACGCTCCTGACGAATCATTGCGCGTCTTGTCTACGGTGGAAAAAGGGCAACACAGGGAGTCGAGTCGAGTCCTTCCTTAGCTACTTAGTCTGGTTTTCCTCGCTACACTGTCGAAGCTTTCTCCCCCCGCCTCCCCCTACTTTATGTTTGAACGGAGTCGAGATAGGGTATGGACACCATAACAAGAATAGGAATACGCGAGCCTTCCCGATGTGTTTGATTTCCTACTATAGAAAGAAGGCTTCTATCACGAGTTTAGGTCCTGCCATTCCTACCTATATATCTTAATAGCTCTTTAGGATATAGCCCTTTTTTTATTGCTTGCCATATTTCCACCTGCACTTTGAGACCTGAGGAACAAAATTAGCTATAGATGGATCGCTCTCGTTATGAGAATGAATCCTTCCCGGGACAGGATTTCACTCCAAAGAGAAACTAAGGGGGTACTTCATTATAGAGTACTTTTTGAAATTGAGTAGGATGCAAGAGTGCCCATTGCCCCCACAGATAAAGATCAATCTAATGCAACTCATCAACTTGCTCCAATCATACATGATTTAAGATACCTTCTGCGGCAATTTATGTTTCGCAAAAATCTCGCATATCTACCGTGAAGCCAACAGCTGTGCCGATTTCCTAGCCAAGGAAGAAAATAAAAACCAGTCCTCAACCTTTCTCATTGTATTAAAAAAACCTAATAGAGTTTTAGGTTTCCTATTAGAAGCAGATGCGCAAGGGTGATGAAGGTTTGTTTATACTCCTTAACTAATAATAATCCTATTATAAATAGAACTAGGAACCTCTTTCTATTAAGCACAAAGAGAAAGAGTTGTAACGAGGTTGAATAGCCTGTCTTCAAGAATGGTGTTCGCTACCCTCCCAGCCATCAACATATCGGCTTCACCGGGCCGATGCTTCTCACATTCATCAACGCGTCCATCGGGCTCTGTAACTCGATGCGTCTATAGAGGTGATTTTTTCGATCATTCGGTTTAGTTGTTCATCGGACCTATGATTGAAAGGATTGCTCCACTCCTTGTGCAAACGCTCTTTGCGGCTTCCTTCTTGCTAGGCATATCTATTCAATTAGGATAGAGGTACTGGCAGCTATACTAGCAACTCTACTATCAATCAGGTTACCAGTGACATGCTAAAAGCAAGCTGACTTTGACTGGATTCTGTTCCCTTAGGCTTCTGATTATAAATCAAAAATCATATTTAAGGCCTGTCTGACAAGTGAAGTGACCAATAGGTATTGGGCACGAACGCAATAAGTAAGAAGAAGAACTGAACTGCAAATAGCGAGAGAGAGGGAAAAACCCTAGCCAACTATCTTTCTTTCCCTTGCCTTCTGGTGTCAGCTTTGACATGAGAATAAGCTCTTTTGTTTGCAATTGAAGAAGAAGAGTCTGTTCTCTCTTTTGACATAGAAATAGAATCTATTGTTCAAGAATAGGTTCAATATCCTATCCCCTGTTGCTGGAATAAGCGGTGTTCTCTTATCTGCTGTTGCCGTTGTTGCCACAGTTGTCGGAATAACTGCTTTTGGGGGTACGGGCATGGCTTAAGCCAGCTCCAGAGCCGAGGATCGGTTATTGCGTAGGTAGTGAAACGACCGATAGACTGGTTCGCTAGCTGTGACGATAGGAATTTCGGCTTAGGCTCTTCTGTGTACCCAGAGAAAGGCATTACAGGGCTTAGGTCTTCAGTTGCTTACTCTTTTTTTTTCTACGCCCGAGGGAGAAACTGTGAATGCTGCCATTGAATCTGTTGAGTTTGGTTAGAAATCGCATAATAAAAAAAAAAAGAAGAAAGTCCGATTCCTCTCCTTACAGTCGAGTGTATTATATAACCTCTCGCTGACGCTCGAGCTATTTCATTCCTATGAGTCCTCCTGCCCTGCCCACTCTTCACTCATCTTTTTATGTAAACAAGCGGTAGTAGGGAAAGCAGCCTTCTTGATGTAGTTCCTTCTACTTTCGACTTTCATTGATCTTGCCTTGGTCTTTAGTCTAGCCAGAGAAATAAGAATGTTTCAAAACGAATAGTGAAACGAGTTCTTATGCATGAGTTGTTGTGATATGTAATTAGGTTCCTTGATGAAACAAGGGTAAGAGTTGAGTCATGTTGTTGTGATATTTCTGGAAGTCAAAGATGAAACAAACGTAATAGAAATCGTAGCTTCTTCAGCCGGCCGGAGAAGTTCTCAATGTTCATGAAATGTTGTGAATGGTTCGAAGAAGGCTCGAGTCGAAGACGAAGAGCGGGCAATGTATACCTAAAATCGTGCTTTTAAGGCCCGTTTCCTCCCAACAAGGTAAAATAGGGTATCCCATAAACTACCCATGCTTTAAAACGCATTTTTGTTGAGTTCTGAGTTCTGAAGTTAGCGAATCTTACGTTGAGTTACGTACGTTCTTTGAGCTTGGTGGAGTAAACACGGGGTAACTCAATCTCGTGTGGGTAACTCATTCGGGGTATAGGCCTCGAGAGATGAAGGTTCGACTCCTTCCCAAGCTATTATACCTTGGTTGGGGTAATACCTTCCCCAGCTGTTATATAAAAAAGTAAGCAGCGAGAGTTCAGGCTCCTAGCTTCGGAAGAGTCCACGAGTGGGGCGGTTCGTAGTAGATAAGATGAAGCGGACTCCAGTAGCGCTTTTTTCTCCCTCCTTCGGGATCGGGAGACAAGCCGGACAACCTTGCCTAAGATCGAACCAATCGCCTTCGCTCTGGTCTCCATGTAGCGAAGAGTGAGAACTCTGCGATGTCGGATGGACTTGTGTAGAGTCGATGGACTTGTGGTTGTCGCCTCCAGTAGTGCTTTTCTCAGCTAAGCCTAGCTGACAAGCCGGGGACCCGGACCCTATTATCCTCGACCTCGAGCAAGGAAACTCCGCTCGGCTTATGGCGGCATCTGCCTTTCGGGGCGGATACCGTTTTTCGGAAGAAAGCCCGAACCGTAGCTCTTGAGAAGCTCCGGGGATTTGGTGAGTACTCATCCCGGGGAAGAAGCGTCGAGGCTAAAAACTAGATTTTCCATTTGTTTTTTATTCGGGGGGCAGCCAAAAAGAAAGACGAGCCGAGTAGCTTCATTGAGTGAACGAATTCACCCGTGGTACTGAGTTGAAAGAACGAGTTCATGGTAATATTCATAAGAAAATCTTTTCAGTAAAGATTGACCATGTTTGAGTTCGGCATAACTCATAAGAATTCGTAACAAGAATCCGAAATCCGACTCTCTCCTTAGTTTGACTGGGTACCTTAGTCTTTTTTTCAGTCCTTCCGAAAGAAAGATAGCAAGAGGCTAATTCAGTCACTTGCGCCTGGGTTTAATAAAATAAAAGTAAAGTGTCGATCTAGTTTGCTGCGAATCCTGCTCCCAGATTGAATCAAAAATCGGATAACTAAAAAGAATAGTTAATCAAATAAAGGGAAGAAGGTCGTCTGTAAAGTCTCATCCCGTGCTGCCTGGGTACGAAATAACTAGGTGTTGATTCCCTTGGCCTGGCTATCTTTCCAGAAATGGTTGAATATGACTAAAAGGCTAGGGTGACTGCCCTCAGACTACGACTCTTTCATTCTAGCAGAAGGTTGGCACAAGACAAAATAAGATGATTTAAGCCCTCGCTTATCGACAAAAAGAAAGCCACGGAAAGCATTTGAACCAGACTCAGACTGAAAGGGGCAAGCCGTATGCGGATGAAATCGCTGCAGAGTCGTTCGCAGCAAAAACAAATACTACCCCAGAGGTAAGGGGGGTCGAGCTAGTGCTAGTGGGATAGATTAAGTATGAATCTGACTCTCACTCTCGTACCATGCCTGTTGAAAGTTCCTTTATTGTGCAAGTGCTATCGACCTTTTCTTCACCAGAAGTGACATACTTAAGAGAACGGAATCCAACACAAGATTCATAGGCTCTTAGC
Source organism: Dalechampia spathulata (assembly GCA_948192965.1). Lineage (NCBI taxonomy): Eukaryota > Viridiplantae > Streptophyta > Magnoliopsida > Malpighiales > Euphorbiaceae > Dalechampia > Dalechampia spathulata. Next base: position 3,182 of record CANYBF012484207.1, on the reverse strand, counting down.
CTTTTCAAAAGCAGGGGATTCTACAGAAAGAGCATTCAAAGAAAAAATATTGACTCTTTGTCTTGCCCGATTCTTGGCATCAGATCTATCTTCTCGGAGAAAGACAGTGACTTGCACAACAAACCTGGACTTGCTTGCTCATTCGCTTAACCCTTAACTTTAACTGGCAGAGCGAAGAAAGGAAAGTAAATAGCTGGAAATCCTATGCCTTATTATTATCTTTCTGTAAATCCTATTTGCGCTAGCCCACTGTCTAACAGTTCAAACGGGAGAAAGAAAAGAGACAAGCACTGCTGGGCTGGGCTTAGGAGGGCATTACTCAGATAACTTTCTTTTAACTAGCTCGGCTCGCATGGACCAACATCGCAAGGCAGGCATCAACTCAATTCTCCAACTGGATGTGCGCACTTTACCACTAGATATCAAACCGTCGAGAAGGAGAAGAGATTAGCAATGGCTGTAACAAGAGATTAAAAAAAGGGAAACTTACTGGTTCAACATTAGAGCCAGGGACAGATGGTAAACTACTTGAGACTGCCTCTGCCTTAAAAAGAAAAGGTATTACACAAACCCAACAAATTGGCTGGCAGGAACTGGTTTTCGCACTGGATAGATTGCCTCAGCACTCCTACCGGATTGAAAAAGAGGTATTGATACAAGCTTTCAAGCGGATTGATTGCCTAAGGTAATATTACATATGGATTTTAGGCAGAAAGGAAAGTTAGATCTCTTGAAAGGATAGCCCGACCGACCCCCATTAGACTGACCTGGAACTGGAGGAGCAGCAGCAAGAGAAGCGAAGCAGCTATTCCCGAAAGATCAATTGAAATAGTTCCTCCTCTCTTCTTCTTCTTTATCTTTAGTGAGTTAAGCTATAAAGAAAGCTTTCCTCCTTCGGACCTTTACTTCGCAAATATGAAAGCAGCTACTCTATTTTCTTCTTTATTAAAGTATAAACTCGCATTCCCAACTAGCTTTGACTTTATCTCATGAGTAGGAATAGGGGGGCCACCAGGAAAGACTCTTTCAAGAAAGACTGCTACGAAGGCTGAAACTAGATCGATGACAACTCCAAGGGCTTATAGAATTACCTTAGCATTTGCTTTTTCTCGCTAGCAGAAGGAAGAGCTTAAGACGACCGGAAGGAAGGGAACTAGACGGATTCTTTAGAGTATGGAGTTTACTACTTATTCTTTATAAGGGGCGACTCACTGCAATGGCTTTATTTTGGGGAGGGTTTTTTCCCTTTCCAGCAGTTGTATTCAAAGCCAGGGTGTCAGCCGGGCAAGAGGTATATATACACGGTCACACTTATCCCGGACCGGTGAATAAGAAAGAAAAAGACGTGCAAATTACAATAAGCGGTGGCTATACCATTAAGCTAGCGAAGAGAATGAGTGAACCGATAGGGTGAGGTGCACGAACGAAACGTTATATATATACATTTTAGTAAGATAGGGTTCCTAGTACGGCTGTTAGCTCCAAACATGTTGGAGTTTGACTTAGCTGGTCACTCTGGGGCGTTGGGGAACTTTTCTAGCCGGCCTATCTTGTCAGTCGGTTCAGAAGTTGGTTCAGCGATAGATGTAGAAAGGGGTAGATTTTTTTGAACCCCGTGCTATTGATATCTCCTAGACTACCACATAGTATAGTAGCCTTCCGGAGTGAAGAACGAGAGTCTATGCTAATAGAGCTCGACTGAGTTGGTTTGAAGATGCTCGTATGACAAGTAGAGGATGGCTGTAATTCAGCTCAACTGAAAGGAAGCAGCTCCATCCCCACTCGCCGTAACCCTCTCTTTAATGCTATAGTGGGGCAGGAGGTGTAGAGTTCAAAGGCTGATTCAACTGTATTGGTTGATTCTAAGTCGGTTGAAAACTCTTTATCATTCGAAGTCAGTCCTCTAGTTCAAGTCTGGAATACGCGTGTAAGCGAGCCCCCGATCTAGCGAGCCTGCTGGAGTGCCATCTAGAATTCCATTTTGATACATAACACTTGATATCAGAATGTCTCAAGGAAAAGGAAATTAAGAATAGGGATAGCCGAAATGGAAGACTTGGGGGGGTGAAGTACATTCTCCCCTTTAGCTTGAGGGGGCCGAGCTTGACTTTCAGGATTGGGATTGGTCCTTGGAAAGCGACCACCCTTTAGTGCATTTGGACATCCTCCAGTGACTGAGCCACCACTTAGCTCAAAGAAAAGGAAAAAAGAAGGGAGAGAAACTTCATTAATTGAGTGAGGAAAGAAATGAAAGTCAGGACTTGATGCGGCTTTCGTAATAGAAAAAGTCAAGGAAATGGATCCTTAGCACCTAACACGATAGGGGAATCGGCATCCGACCTCAAAGCACATAACCTCCATCACACCTTAGCCGGATTCTCAATCCATTCCTTAAGAAAGAAAGAGATTCTTCCCCCTTATTAACAACTGATGGACTCGACGACTAGGGGACTTAGCCAAATGATAAGAGAACGGAAAGCAGGTTCAACAACTAACGGAAGACCGAATTATATCGATCGTGCACCATCAAGCTACTCATCCAGTTATATGTCCAATAAAAGGCTTTCCCATAAAGGACCTGGTACTACTCATCAGAGTCTACTTTGGCCCAGTCAGGACCGTAGGCCGCAGGAAAGAGTGGATGAAACTTATCGAACGCCCGGGTAGGGGTGAAATGGATAAATTTGATCAACCGACGAATAGCATTGTCATGCAGTTGCCAAGAAAGGACCCAATGGCCGTAGCAGTCACAAATGGGAGGAGGTCGTTACATTGTGCAGAATTCTGGGAAATAGAGATAGCCGAGCCAGAAAAAAATAGATTAGATCTAAATGAGTTGAAAAGAAAGGAAAAAGGAAGACTTTTTAAGTATGACCTAATCCACCCAATCCATATGGATTGTAGAATCAAATAGATTCCTACTTGAAGTATTGGATCTCTTGTCTTGTCTCAGTTAGTTAAGAGGAGTCATGGAAAGAACAGGTTCAAAATCACGATCAATTCCTTTTTCAAATCCTGCTGCAGCTGCGCGAGCCCTTCCCGCGTGCCATAAATGACCTACGAATAGGAAGAACCCTAGAACAAAATGCGAGGTAGCTAACCAACTTCTAGGAGAGACATAATTCACTGCATTGATCTCAGTAGCTACGCCACCTACAGAATTTAACGAACCTAAAGGCGCG
>CANYBF012483515.1:0-15735 GCA_948192965.1 Dalechampia spathulata | reverse complement strand
TTGTTTTTTGTGATTTTAATAGTTTTGTGATTAATATAATTTGTATTTATATTTTGTTCTATGTGATTTTATTTGATTTTGTGTAATATTTAATTTTTTTTATGTATGTGATTTTTATAATAATTTTGTGATTAATTGTTATTACGGTATTTGTTTTTGTTCCTTTTTACATGTTTGGTTAATTTTGAAGGGATTCGGTAATTTGTAAATAAGGAAATGGATATGGGCTCAAGGCCCAATCAAGGGAAACCATTGGATAGCAAGAAAAGCAATTGGGCCTTGGGCCCAAAACTTTAATTTTTGAATATTTTAATTATTTTATTGGGTTGTATTAAATACCCGAATATTTTTATGTCTTATTTTATTTTTGGTTGGGTTGTATTAAATACCCAAATTTTATTTATTGCTTTATATGTTGGGTGGGTTGTAATTAAATACCCACATTTTATTCCCGCTTTATTTACTCGCATTTATCACTTTTATTTATGCTTTGTATTTATGATATGCTTCCTTGAATGCCTTATGCCATGAAACCAGACTTAATTTAACTTCAACCTAATTGCTTGCGACATGGTTTTCATTAAAATCGGATAAAGTGAATATAATAATATAGAATACGAATAAAATTGAAATCCCGAACCCAACTCTGAAGAAATTCGGGCTGCTTTCCAACACAGGAAGGCTCGGGTTTAATTTCCTGGTTCATTTTAGTTACTCAATCGAGATGACTAGTTGAATTGGGTGGCGACTCTACATCCAATTCTCGACGCGATCTTTCTAGGTCCTGCATGTTACTCGGGGATTTGGCCATTGGAGAGCAAGCACCACGACATCTCACACCGAACAGCGTGCAGTGCTCCCGCGTCCGGGATGCGCTGCTCTTACAGTGGCGACTCCACTGGGGACGCCGATCTAGAGATTTTGATTCGAAAGATTCTGTATTATCATATTCACTTATCTAATTCTTAATGAAAACAGTTTTTATTTTAGGTTGCTAGTTTCGCATTGCACGACCAATTTGCAGTTCCCCTTTTAGTCCCTTTAACCCCGACGCGCTAGGTCATTTGTGGCGCTCATGTACTTCCTAGTCTTGGGGTCCTATGACTGGCATACGTCACTCACTACCTGGTACTGATGACCGCCTCTATGCGTTTGTTCATGCGAAAGGTACAATTAGGGGTGGGAACCTTTTAGACCAAACCGAAAATGACTTACACACAGCATGTTGTAAACCCTAGATACAAATTTCCTTAGGACCCCGTGTCTTATTGCTTGTGTTTTGATCAAACTAGAACCAAATGTGTTTTGAATAAACCTTGAAATAAAACCTTACCCGCCTCATCTTGCTTTGAACTTTCAGGGTAAGTTCATTTTATTTGAGGTTTAACCTTAACACATTTTCTCACGTCTCATGCGCTAAAACATGCCAACGCCGTGTCAATTGTGAGCCAACGCTCATTTGACAAAAAAAATCCATCAATTGTGAGTCAACACTCATTTGATGGAAAAACATAATGATTTGGTTAAACCTTGAATGAAACCATGTTCGTTTGGATTCCTAAAAATCCATGAAAAGAGCAAGTTCATTTTGTTCAAAGATTAACCTTATCATGTCATGAGGCTCATATTGCAAACATTGTCAAAATCGTCGGAATTGTAAACCAACGTTTGTTTCCAACGAATTTACCAATTGTGAACCAACGTTCATTTGGTAAAATTTTGACATCTCCCCGACCATTTCCGAAACACGGTTCGAATTTGATCATATGATACGTTGTTGCATTGCATGCACGAGCGATTTACGCATCTTGAGTTTCAATGCTAAACTCTGGACGAGAGCCCCACCTAGGAAATTTGACTGGCCAATGTCCATGGTGAAATAAGGTTGGAAGGGTATGGACTCATGTTTATATATCTCCTGCTTAACCATTCTTATGTTTTCTGTCCAACACGCATACACGCATCATTGCTAACCCAATTTTTGTGACAGCCATGACATTCTGTTTATAGATACATTATAGGACATACATACATCTTACGTGTTACATTTCTCATTACACGCATCCATCTAGGCATATCACTCGCTGACCCAATTTTTTCTACAGTCATCATAGGCACTCTGTGGGTTCGAGACAACCAAGGGAGATTAATCCGCATTGACATTCTTTCACCATCTGCATCTACTACATCTACTGCGTCTTCCTCATCTACATCAATTTCTGAAATGGCACAACAATCTGGTGATCTTATTAACACTGATGAGATTGTTGCCAAAGTGACTGAGGAACTTCTCAATGGTGATTTTGTCCGAAGATTGCAAGAACAGATTGGGGCTTTTATGACTGCAAAATGGGCTGAGTTACAGTCGGGTACAGGAGATTTGTCTGGAAATCACCGTGTTGATGATATGGCTACTGAGACCTCTGCTGCTGCAGCAGCTGCTGCCAGGAAAAGGAAGAGGGTAGTTATTGATGATCCCAATAACAACTATATTAATCTGGAGGATGCCATTCCCAAGTTTCCTGCTACTGCTGAGATTAGATTGGCCGATGCTACAGAGCCAGATTGGGCTCAGGCTATGGACCAAAAACTAGGACAATTTCAGAACTTACTAAAACAGCAAGGAGTAATTTCTGGATTTGGTACAGATGATGAGTTTGCTGTAGATACTATCGGACCTCTTCCTGATAATTTCAAGATGCCTGATCTGCCAAAGTTCAATGGTAAGGGTGATCCACGTACTCACCTCAAACAGTTCCTACTTTTTATGAGTACAGTGTCTATACAGAAGGATATGGTGCCGAGATTCTTCCCGCTCTCATTAACTGGTGCCGCCATAACATGGTACCATGCCTTGGACAAACAAACTCGAGACAGTTGGAAGAGTTTATGTGAAGCTTTTTGTTCTCAGTACGGGTTCAATACTGGGATCGAGACTACTTTGGCCTCCCTGGAAATGGTTAAACAGAAGTCTGGGGAGTCTTTTGCTGATTACTTCACTCGCTGGATGAACACTGCTACCTTGTTGAAGGCTAAGCCGATGAAGTCGGATATGATTGCCAAGTTGGTTGCTGGCACACTCCCGGTCTACTTAGAGAAGATGCGGTTTCACTCATACCGCAATTATAGTGATGTTCATGCTCTGGGTATTAAGGTAGACCAAGCTGAGTCTGAGAAGAAGAAAGACAGTTCTGTTGTACGAAAGTTCACATCTGGGGGCATATCTAGGCCTCAATTTGTTCAACAACCAGAACAGAAGGTGGTAGAAGTCAATAGTTTGGAACAGCCGCGGAAGTTCTCCAATTTGGGTACCTCTATGTCCAAAGTTTTCAGCAAGCTGCAGAAAGAAGGGTTACTTGTTTCTTTTCCTGCCAGGAACAGGCCTATACCGCCGGGCACTGATAAGAGTTTATTTTGTTAGTTTCATCAGTATCATGGGCATGATACAGACAACTGTAGACTATTGAGGATCAGGATACAAGATTTGATCGACTCTGGTAAGATTGTGGATCCAGAGAAAAGAGGTCCCAGCACAAGAAAGAACCCATTGCTGAACTACAACAAAACTCTGCATACTTATGCGGTCTTGACTAAGAGGTTTTGGTCTGAAGAAGAAATTATTGGGAATGTCACAGTGATTGCTGAGACTGAAACAGAGAGGGCTGTCAGGTTAGCCGCTGAAGCTGCTTTGATCCGAGAATTTCAGAGGTCCCAAAATTTGAGTTCTGACACTGCTGCTACTGCCACTATTATGGTTATTGACCAGTTTTTGGATTCTGATGAATCGGGGACGGATGAAGAGCTGATTCTAGAACATGTATTTGATCCATTCGGGGAGGACGACAACACACTGACGGATGAGACTGCTCCGTTGCATATACATGGCACACAACTGATTAATTCAGGGGATGAGACTGCTCCCTTGAGTTCTGTAAGCAAGACAGATGAGACTACTCTGTCAACGCTTAACCAGCTAAAGAGTTCACGGGATGAGACTGCTCCCAAGAATGCCGATGCCAAGACATGGATTTCTCAGGTTTCATCATCAACCCAGAAGATTCATATTTCATAGGAAGATGAGATTGCTCTCCCTTGTACAAGCCATGTGACCCGAAGTGGTCGGGTATACCAACCAGAGGATTTGCAATAGAAAGGCAATGGGAAAGGGGTTGAGACTGCACCCCCAACTAAAGTCAATCTGGTTCTGGAACAGCTCAGACGGACGAATGCGAATGTAAGCTTGTGGCAGCTATTGATGTGCTCAGATGAACACCGAAAGGCATTGGTGGAAGCTTTATCTACAGTCACTGTCTCAACAACTATGTCTCCGGTAGATGTGGTTGGTTTGTGGAGTAAGGATAGAATGCCAGAGGTAATGCAACTTGGGGTAGCTAACAGTAAGGATTCCATCATCTTTTCCGACGAAGATCTGCCTGTTGATGGGTCATTACACAACAGGGCTTTGTTTATCTCCATTGAGATCTTGGGCCGTAATACTTCTTGTGTCATGGTTGATAATGGATCTACCATCAACGTATGCCCGTATAGGATGCTGAATACACTGGGTATACGAGAGGAGGACTTGGTAGCTTCAGAGGTAGTCATCAGAGCTTACGACAATTCCAAACGAAAAGCCTTTGGATCCTTCACTGCTGTGGTTACGGTTGGTCTGATTCAGTCTGCAGTAGAGTTCACAGTGCTGGACATCCCTATCACTTTCGCTTTGTTGCTAGGCCATCCTTGGTTTCATCCATTGAGGGGTGTCCCTTCTACTGTCCATCAGAAGATCAAGTTTCCAACTGAATTGGGGGTTATCACTATACCAACGACTTCAGATTTGGTGGTGTCTTCCTTGTCTACTGGATTTCCTGAGCTCAGTGGATTTCAGGTTTCTCCGATCTATAAAGATGAAGTCAGTGCATTCATCTCTTCTCAGTTCTCCAGAATGGGCTTTCTACCGGGGGCAGGCCTGGGTAAGCATCAGCAGGGAATAACAGAACCTCTTGACTGCATAGGGCAGACTCAGACGAAGTACAGATTGGGCTTTGATCTAGAAACCATGGAAGAACAGAAAGGTTCTGAAATTATATTTGTGAAGGGGACAATAGATTCTGTTTCCAAGGCCTGCAAGAAAGCTAGTGAGACACCTTTGTTTGAGCTAGAAAAGATGATTCTAGGGCAGGTAGTGAAGCTGGAAGCTGTCATGTCTGAAAAAGGCAAAGAAAAGCTGGTCGAAGAAGGAGTAGCACTGCCAATAGTCAATGGGGATGATCCAAAGTCAACTGATGCTGATGAAGCAATCCTAACAGATGAGCCTGATTTTGCTTTCATTTTTGAGGATGATGTAACCTTAAACAAACTCAGTGCAATAAAATCAGAATTTGCCTACTTGTGTGATCTTTATTTAGATTCTGACATGCATATACATCATAATGATATGAGTATATTTGATATTAATGCTGCATCAACATATGCATTTAATTTAGGCACTGCAGAAGATCCTCACTTGGTCAGCTTGTCCGATGCCTTGACTGTCGACGAGAGAAAAGAGATCGAAATTATTCTGAAAAAACATGAAAGAGCTTTCGCTTGGTCTTACGAAGATATGCTAGGGGTTGACAAATATATAGTGGAGCATCGTATTCCGATCCTTCCGGAGGCTAGACCAGTGAAACAGAAGCTGAGGAGGTTGAGACCAGAATGGGCGCAGAAGGTGAAAGAGGACATCACTAAATAGATCAATGCAAATTTCCTGGAAGTTGTTGAGTATCCGACGTGGTTGGCCAATGTGGTACCGGTAGCCAAGAAGGATGGGAGAGTCTGTGTTTGCGTCGATTACAGGGATCTGAACAAGGCATCGCCCAAGGATGATTTTCCTTTGCCTCACATTGATGTTTTGATAGACAGTGCAGCGTCCAGTGCTATGCAATCTTTCACCGATGGGTTCTCGGGGTACAACCAGATCTTGATGGCAACTGAGGATAAGATTAAGACAGCCTTTATCATAGAATGGGGAAATTATTGTTACAGGGTAATGCCTTTTGGTCTGAAGAATGCTGGTGCAACCTATCAACGAGCAGCCACTACTTTGCTCCATGACATGATGCACAGGGAAGTTGAGGTATACGTGGACGATATGATGGTTAAGTCTTTGACCAGGGATTCTCATGTAGCAGTACTAGACAAATTCCTCACCAGGGCAGAGAAATATAATCTAAGGCTGAATCCAAAGAAGTCAGTATTCGGGGTAACATCTGGGAAGCTTTTGGGCCATGTGATCAGCGACAGAGGTATAGAGATCGACCCTGACAAGATCAGAGCCATTCAGGAAATGCCAGCTCCTAAAACAGAAAAAGAGGTGTGAGGTTTTCTAGGAAGACTACAGTATATAAGCCGGTTCATTGCTAAACTCACCATGATCTATGAGCCAGTTTTCAAGCTTTTGAGAAAGAAACAGCCGGTGATATGGGCTGAAGATTGTCAGAGAGCTTTTGATGCAATCAAGAGGTACTTGACGACCCCTCCAATCTTGCAGGCTCCGAAAATGGGTATCCCTTTAACACTATATCTCGCTATCGGGGAATCATCCTTGGGAGCAATGATGGTCCAGGAAGACGGAGCCGGTCTTGAGCATTCAGTTTACTATCTAAGTAAGAAGCTCCTGGAATATGAAACCAAGTACAGTCGGGTTGAGAAGCTGTGTTTGGCCATGGTATGGGTTACCCGGAGATTGAGACATTATTTCCAGAGTTACAAAGTTCGGGTTGTGACTAAGGAAGATCCTATGCGCTATCTGTATAATGCGCCATCATTGATCGGGAAGTTGGCAAAATGGTTAGTCTTGTTGTCCGAGTTTGATATTGAGTACACACCGAAGAAGGTTATCAAAGGTAGGGCTGTAGCAGAGTTCTTGGCATTGCAACCTATTGAGGGTACGGACCATTGGGAGTTAGAATTTCCTGATGAACATCTGAACATGATTACATTGAATGGCTGGAAAATGTACTTTGACGGAGCTGTTAATCGACAAGGCGCTGGGATTGGTGTTATACTGGTCACCCCCACGGGTGAAATTATTCCTATGGCGATGAAGTTAGAATTCCCAGTTACCAACAATATGGCAGAGTATGAAGCATGCATCCATGGTATTGAAGCCCTCATTGCGTTGAAAGTACGGGAGGTGGAAATCTTCGGTGATTCATTGCTATTGGTTCAGCAAACAAAAGCTGAATGGGAGGTTAAGGAAGAACGTCTGAAATTGTACTCAACTCATCTACAGGGTTTGCTCCTTATGTTCAATCGATGTCAATTCAATTATCTACCTCGAAGCGAGAATCAGATGGCAGACGCTCTCGCTACTTTAGCATCTGTATGGGAAGGCCCCAAGGAGTCTGTATTGCGGCCTCTCTCTCTGACAACGTCCAGAACTTCATGTCATTCTCATCCAGTTGTGTCAGTCATTGAAACGGAAGGAAATGAGTGGTATGCGGACATCTTAAGATTCCTGAAGGATGGAAACTATCCCGAAGAAGCTTCGAAGACAGATTGGAAGACACTTCGCCGGTTGGCCTCTCAATATCTGTTGTTTGAAGATGATTTGTACCGAAGGGCAGCAGATGGGCAACATTTACATTGTGTGACAAGGTTGGAAGCACATCAACTTATGGAAGACATTCATGCTGGCTTATGTGGTGCGCATATGAACGGACATATCCTGTCTAGGAAGATTTTGAGACAAGGCTTTTACTGGACCACTATGGAATCTAATTGCATCAAGTTTGTCAGGCGCTGTAAGATATGTCAGGTTCACGGTGATCTGAAACATCTCCCTCCTACAGAGCTTCAGAGTCTAACATCTCCATGGCCCTTTTCAGCTTGGGGAATTGACATTATCGGAGAGATACATCCGCATGCTTCTAATGGTCACCATTTCATTGTTGTCGCTATTGATTACTTTTCCAAGTGGGTGGAAGCAGCTTCATTTAACAAGCTGGGGGCAGCACAGATGGCTCGGTTTATCGAAAGGAATATCATCTACAGATATGGGGTGCCTCATCATGTTGTAACTGACAACGGGGTACAATTCCAAGGTAGAACTCGGGACTTGCTGGCAGAGTATGGTATTGAGCATCACAAGTCCTCGCCTTATCGCCCATAGGCTAACGGTGCAGTTGAAGCTGTAAATAAGAACATAAAGAAGATTTTGGCCAAGATGTCGGTGACTTACAGGGACTGGTCTGAAAGTTACCACTAGCACTTTGGGGATACAGGACGACAGTAAGGACGTCGACGGGGATGACTCCTTACTCTTTGGTGTATGGTATGGAAGCTGTCTTACCAGTTGAACTAGAAATGAAGAGCCTTTGAATAGCATTGGAAGCCGGAATCCCAGAGATGGAATGGCGCAAGGGAAGGTATGAGCAGTTGGTAGCTATGGATGAACGGAGACTCAAGGCTCTCTTCCACATGCAATTATATCAGAAACGCATAGCTCGAGCATTTAATAAGAAATTACAGCCGCAACAACTAAGGGAAGGTGATTTAGTGCTCAAACAGTGCAGAACCGCGGTTTCCGATCCTCGAGGAAAGTTTTGCCAGAACTGGGAAGGACCTTATGTCATCAAGAAAATCCTGTCTAAAGGAGCTGTTAAGCTGACAGACATGGACGGTAATGAGTTCTCAGAACCAGTCAACAGAGATCGGCTGAAGCTCTTTTATGTCTAGCCTGCTGGAATCCGATTCAATTCCCAGGCAAAAGTTAGGGCAGTGAGTTAGGATGATTAATGAGAAAACCGCTTGCGGCTGATTAATCACGGCAGTCAAGTCATCGGACAAAATAATGCTTACTTTAAATGTGTATGAAAAATGCAATCTTAATGTCTTATATGCTAATAAAATCGTGATTCATATGCAAGTTGGAATTCAAAATAAAGTTCACCCTTTATTACATGAAATCATTGTCATAAAATGCTGATATCATAATCATTTGATCAACCTCGATTTTGTTCTCTACAGCGTAACTCCTTGTGATATTCTTCTCTAGCTTCAGGGTTAGATTCCTGCAACAGCATAGCCACCCACTGACGGTAGGGATCAGAAACTCTAGGACAAGCAACAACGTAGTACGGGACAGTCTCCCTACGAGGCCACACACTCTCTAGATGCCCCAAGAATCTCTGAGTCACGCCTGCTCCCTCAAATATAGGTAGTTTAATAGGTACAGATTGTGAGGACCCGTACTGCCTACATAGACGTAGAGGAGCATAAAACGAGCATCAAAAGAGACCCGCCAACGGCACACAATCAGCATAGGTAGACACTGTCACTTGCCCGATCCTCTACCATGGACATGTCCACCTAACCCTGTCGCTCGTCATCTTAGACAAGTAATCCTGCCAATCTGCTACACTAGCATCGGTGTTCCAAGGAGGTAACAATCATCTTGATCGAAAATTACGCGGCGTGTATCAGTTCAACCTGCCTGAAGGGATCTCCAGCAATCCCAACCTCTCCTGTAACCAAATCTAAAAAAAAAAATGATGAATAAAAGAAAAGAAAAGCTCGCTGAGTTGAAAATCTTACAAAAGACGGCTCAGGCAAAAGTTAGAGTGACCCGCTGAATTGAAAACCCAATGGGGCAGTTCAGGCAAAAGTTAGGGTCCTAGTAAAAATAAAGCCCGATGAGCCAAAAACCTCACAGGAGGCGACTCATGCAAAAATAAGGGTAAAAACACAGCTTTTCTAAGTTGAAAACCTATAAAGGTGACTTAGAATTCATACCTGAAGCAGTAAAGGACTTCCCCCTGTGAGTTCCTTACCAGTGCAGTGCATATCGTCCAATCTGATTAACGTCTCTGCCAGAATCAAGGGGAACGGATCCCGACCATTGGTCATCTGGTCTAAAACGGAAAGCACTCGAATGATCATCACGTCTTCAGGATGTGTAAGTAAATAATGGCCGAGCATGCAGAACTGGGCTACCCGAATCCACGCAGGGCTAGAAGAGTCTTCCTTTAGGCAAGTCTCGACAATTCTAGCAGAAACAAAGTTTTGACAGGGTGATAAATATGAACAGGCTGCCCTCGGAGACATATCAAACAAAAATGCCATTTGCCGCACCACATCGAACTCAGAGATTGACGACACCACAAGTTGCACACGATCCAGTGGACGTCCACCCATGATAGCCCTAAACTCTTCAGGTAATGGGCACATCTCAAAGTCTTGTATCCGAAAGACATGGTCGATGGGATCCCAAAAACGCGAAGCAGCCCTCAGAAAGCCGTGATCAATCCACACTTGGCGGTAAGCACTCAAGGCTTATAACCCGAAAGGTTCCAGCTTCTTCCAATCTGATGCTGTCAATCTAGCGAAGAAGTCATTTAACAGATCAGTCAGTTGAAAGCTAATAGGATCGGGGGTTGGTGAATGACATACAATCTGCTTCTCGAGCATCATTCCGGAACCACGATTCTCGAGTTGGAAAAAGAAATGAGATGACGAGTCAAAATCGACCCCACGTGCATTTACACGATCATGCATACATGCATACATGCATACATGCATAGTTTAATTAGGTACTAAGGATGTGGCATCTATAAGGATCACCATGTGGCAAACTACGGGATCCTACTGGTACTAAAACTTGGAAAGCGTGCAATAAAAGAAGAGCCAAAAATCAAAAAAGAAAGCAATGTAATAAAATCAAACGTTTTGTTCTGCCCCACATCCCGGGGATAGTCAGGAATAATGAAAAGATGAAAGAGAGCATCTGGCCCTGATCAAAATCCTAAGTCATCCACATCGAAGTTCAAGTTGGCTACCTCGCGCTCCAAACAATCTATGGTCGCCTGGGCCTCCTCCAGATCTGTTTGATACCTCTCTCGCGCGTCATGGGCCGCCTGCTGATAAGCGCAACTGCTCTGGGCCCAGCCGAGCCTCATGTCATCCATCATGTAGACTAGTCTCTCATGCTCAGCCCGAGGAACCTGGAAAATGGAAAAAGGAGTCAGGAACATCAGCAATTCAAATAATGCAAAGAAATGAGACAGAAACGTACAGCAGTACAATCCGGCGGTGTGAACTGCAAGGGGTAAGGTGGACACGGTGCCGACATATGCATATACTCGCTCAAGTCGTCGGTTGTAAGTGTCACCTGCTGATTGGGCAGAATAGTTAGAGTCCCCAGACTGTGACTCGTAGCATCTGAGGCCTCACCAGATCTGACCCTTCGATGGGCCCTTCTACCAGTATCTCCAGTAGTAGAAGGACCGGGCCTAACATTACCTCCAGCTGTAGAAGGACCGGGCCTAACATCACCTCCAGCTATAGAAGGACCGGGCCTAACATTACCTCCAGCGGTAGAAGGACCAGACCTAACATCCCCACCAGTAGTAGAGGACCCTGCCATCGGGACCTGAGCTTGGGGCACCACCCCAATACCGGACATCAGGCAGCTCCTAACAAACTAGGGGTAGTCCCCTGTACCAGATAGTTCATCTGTGTACTCCCCAGCCAAGGCAGCCCTCAGCTCTCTCTCAAACAAGTGGGAGCCCCAGAACATGATCAGCGGAGGATCTACAGGAATCCTCCGGGCTGCCATCCCCAGCTCAGCTCTGTAAGTCTGCTCACCCAGGAACCACTTTCGGGACTCTGGGGACTCCATCAAAATGCGCAGCTTGTCCTTTTGACGAGCCTCCACTACCATCTCTGGGGTCCTGTCCTCATTCCATAACCAGGACAGCCGCACCTGTAAATCAGGAACCAGTAAGTATCTGGAACTTAACTCAATAATTTAAAAACTGAAATTCTTCTTTGATCTTGCAGGACTACTTACCACATCCTCGGTGAGTCCATCGAGTCGAGCCCGATGTATGTCAAGGTCTCGCACAGCTCCGATGCGGGACCCGAACCATAATCGGATCGCAGGGAAAGGGAGCTCACACTCTCTCAAGTCAGCGGGACCCTCACAGAAGGCCATCCTGTATGCATACAGCTGCACACATAAGAAGCAGGAGTCAGGAAAAATCATTCAAATCTACAGTATTATTGAACCAGAAATTACAGATGAGTACCTCAATGATGGGCCAAAATCCGAGTAACCGGTGGCACCCTCGGCAGATCCTGTCCATAGCAGCATATAGGAAAGCTAGTGCCGAAGTACCCCAGTCGTACTCCCGAACTCTGTCCAAATCCCGAAGAGGGCTCAGCAGCCCTAGATGAGTTGCGGCCCCAGACTTAGCAAACAGCGAGCTACCTAAAAAAAACATCAGGAAGCTCCTGGCGTACTGATCCACCGAGGCCTGATCCTTTGGCACTCTCTCTATCCATCTGCGATAAAGGCGGTCGTATGGGATCTTCCTATCCCTTCTAGACAAAGGTACGACCCCTAGGATCTCGAGGATGGTCTCCCGGTCAGCAATGGTCATATCCGTCATCGGTAACTCCAGGCCGGTACAGGGCACGCCTATCATGGCGGTGAAGATCGAGGGAGTGATGGTGAACTCCCCGATGGGCAGATGGAAAGTATGGGTGGTGTCCCACCATCTCTCTAACATAGCAGTGTGCACAGACAGAACACTCTGTGTCTCGCCCTCAACAAAACAGCTGAGGAGCGGTGCAAACCCAGACACATCAACCCTCACCCTCACAACAGTAGGTAACTCCCGATACCAGCGGCTGATGCCAGTGTAGTTACCGGTCGTGGCAACTCGAGCCTACAACAGACAACACTACCAGGTAAGTATCTTGAATTCTAGCTCTTAAATTCATGCTGATTAAATATTGCCTAAAGTCCTGAAAATATTCAAATTCTAGGTTTGCTCCTACAGTCCTAAGTTCCTAAAATTATCACATGAACATAGGAAAATAAATTGAGCACAAAAAATAATAATAAAACTAGGAACACTCACTGGTCTGACGACTCTCTGAGACAAATGTGACTCCGGGTCAAGGAGTAGCGGGACCTACTCCCCACGCATCAACCCGTAGTGTGGAGTGTCCGCGCTCCCGTACCTAGCTGAAACACAAGGTCTGTCCTGAGCCATGGTAGCAGAATGTTGAAAAACAGAGAAATCTAGCTAAAAAGGAAAGTTGGGTGAAAAGTGAAATCTGAGTGAAATGAGTGAAAATGAGTTGTTTTTGGTATATATAGAGAACTTGTGCGATCGCATATGTTTGGTTTACACGCATCGCATATGTTTATATGCGATCGCATATGTGTTGCACAAAACATAGGCGATCGCGTATATCTTTCAGAGGCGATCGCATATGTTGTTATACGCGATCACATATATTTATATGCGATGGGAGAGAGATTATACGCGATCGCATATATTTTTCAAACTCATTTTTAGCCCATTTTTGAGGATTTTCTTCAGGAATTTCCGCATCTCAGGGGTCCCTTGATGGTTCAATTTCTCCCTGAACCCAGAGAAACATCATTTTTGATATCTCCTGCAACAAAAACACTATCTTTAGTGTTTGACCTCTTAGGACATCATTATCAAGGAATTCCTTCCCACATCCCTAGTGGAAATTTCCAGTATATTGAGTCACGTTCAGCATCTGGAAAATCATGTCTATTCTTCATATCAGAAACCCACAGCTGGTAGGATCACACTATCTCACAGAACTCTCGCTCGCTAGATCGTGACCGTCTAGGGGCACCTCACTTTACAGGTTGGTAGGACGCGCCGCTCCTACGCAACTCCTCTCGCTAGGTCGTGACTGCTTAGGAGAGTTTTCACTTTACGGGTTGGTGAAAACCAGTTTTCTCACGCAACTCTCGCTTACTAAATTGTGACCGTCTAGGGGCACCTCACTTTACAGGTTGGTAGGACGCGCCGCTCCTACGCAACTCCTCTCGCTAGGTCATGACCGCCTAGGAGATTTTTCACTTTACGGGTTGGTGAGAACCAGTTATCTCACGCAACTTCCTCCCTAGATCGTGACCGTCTAGGGGCACCTCACTTTACAGGTTGGTAGGATGCGCCGCTCTTACGCAACTCCTCTCGCTAGGTCGTGACCGCCTAGGAGAGTTTTCACTTTACGGGTTGGTGAGAACTAGTTATCTCACATAACTTCCTCCCTAGATCGTGACCGTCTAGGGGCACCTCACTTTACAGGTTGGTAGGATGCGCCGCTCTTACGCAACTCCTCTCACTAGGTCATGACCGCCTAGGAGAGTTTTCACTTTACAGGATGGTAAGAACCAGTTCTCTCACGCGACTCTTCTCGCTAGATTGCAACCATCTAAGGGAACATTCTTTACAAGTAAAATCATTCTTGTTATCCCCAGTTGAGATCCACCACTCCCCTTTCTTTTCACAGGTTGGTAGAATGCGCCGCTTCTACGCAATCTCTCTCACTAGATCGTGACCATCTAGGAGAGCATTCTTTTCATAAGTTGGTAAGGTGAGACTGCCCTTACGCAACTTCTACAAGTTGATGGGATGAGACTGCTCCCATATAACTTTCTGGCCCATCGCTTGCTTGAATTAGGTGCTTCGGATGATTCAGAAGGAATTACATGCTCCGAGTACATGTGAGTTCTTCTGAATCAGGGGGCAACTGTCGCACCCTAAATTTGGACCACCTATCATTGGATCGACTTCGGAATTAATTCAGGACTGTTTCAGGGCATTTTGGGCCGATTTAGGCCCATTTTGCAAACATATGTGATCGCATATGTTGAGACTTATGCGATGGAAAAGACATACGCGATCGCATATGTCTTTTGCATTGCATAAGTTCAAACATACGCGATTGCATATGATTTTAGGCAGGTTTCAATAAAACCATTTTGAGCCTCATTTGGTAGGGGGGGGGGGCTTCTGACATGAAAAAAATGAAAATTCTCTCTAAGCAATCTGAGATTTGATTTTGCAAATCCTAAGTTCTTCTAAGCAATAAACCCACAAAATCACTAGATCTAGGTGATTTTACCCTTATGCTTGGATTTGGAACCATTTTCTTTCCCCTAAGCTTGGATCTTGAACACTTTTTTCTCCCTAAGCTTGGATTTTTGGATTTTCTCTACCTTCCCTAACTTGGATCTAAGGAGAATCTACAAGAGGTAAGTAGATCTATCTTTTTATAGCTTTTTCTTACATTTCTCATTACATCCATGCTTTAATTTGATAAAAAATGACTTTGTTTGATGTTTTGGTGTGAAAATTACGTGTTAAATTGAATAAATACGTAAAAAATAACCTTCTGCTCACTTTCTGCTTCTCGTGCACATGTATACACGCGATCGCATATGTTAGTGTCAATAACATACGCGATCGCATATGTATTTTCCTATCACATATGTATAGATATGCGATCGCATATGTTAGTCACAATAACATATGCGATCGCGTATGTTTCTATGGTTCATTTTTTGTTGATTTCCGTGTTTCTGCCATTCTGTTTTAAGCCTGTTCATACTATTCGCATGTTAAAATCAAGAATTTAGTATCATAAATAATAAATCTTTAAATTTAATGTAATTTCCATATGATTTTGCTTGATTTATTTTGTGATTTTTGATAGTTTTATGATTAACACTATTGTTGTATTTGTATTTATTCCCATATGATTTTGTATGATTTGTTTTTTGTGATTTTAATAGTTTTGTGATTAATATAATTTGTATTTATATTTTGTTCTATGTGATTTTATTTGATTTTGTGTAATATTTAATTTTTTTTATGTATGTGATTTTTATAATAATTTTGTGATTAATTGTTA
>CANYBF012483213.1:0-10910 GCA_948192965.1 Dalechampia spathulata | reverse complement strand
TATCATGGACTTCAATATATAGTTTAATACTCCAAGTAAAACAAGTTCATTTAAAACATTGTACTATATAATGAATAATGCCTTTATTAATGAAAACGTATAATACAAATACACATGATGCTCTAGAGCATACACTAACACATTAGTGTGGCTTGTATAGACCATTTGGCAGTAGTCTAATTGTATTTTGGTGGTGGTTTGTAGAGTGATGTAATCGGACCTTTGTATATTAATAAATTCAGTTTTTATATAAAGAATTGTTCATACTATTGAATATATATATATAAGTTGACCAGGGTTTTATTTTGTTATGCTGCGACTTTTACACCACCGGTATTTGTGTTGTCCCCATACGACGTCTATTATGCATGTATTTGTATCCCTTGTAGTGTGTATAGTGGTTTTCCATATGGAAGGTCATTGTATACGCTACGGGAGCATGTTACTCCAAGTATGGGCTGGGTGTGACATGTTTTAGTGGTATCAGAGCTATGGTTTAGCTCGACACGTGTTTGCTTGGGTATTTAAGACTACTGCCTATGATTTATATAAGCTACAGTAGAGGAGTATTGCTTGTCCTTACCACTGCTGACCGTCGGACCCTCATTTATGTATTACAGATTAAGTGATGTATGATAGAGGGAATAACGCTAGTGAGGAAGGTGGGGGTAACTTTAATCCCCAAGAGAGTTCCTCGAGAAAGGGAGAGCATGCGGGTAGATAGGCGGAGGCATCGACTGTTGACCCAATGGTAACTCAGTTTGCCCAATTCTTGCATTTTTTTTAGACGCAGAGTCAAAGCATTACCTACAGTTCCTACCCCATTCCCAGTAGAGCAAAGAGAGAAGTATAAGTTGGATTTCACTAAGCTGAGATCGTACAGAGCCATCAATTTTGTAGGCACTACTGACCATTATGTGGCCGAGGTATGGTTGGAGCGGACGCAGAGGGTGTTGCATCAGATGAAGTGTCCGGAGATGATGAAGTTTGAGTACACCATCTCACTGTTACAGGAGGACGCATATGAGTGGTGGAAGACCGTCCCTCAGAGTATGGCTGACCTACCTGTGTTGACGTGGGAGGATCTTTAGAGAGAATTTCACCGG
Organism: Dalechampia spathulata; assembly: GCA_948192965.1. Taxonomy (NCBI): domain Eukaryota; kingdom Viridiplantae; phylum Streptophyta; class Magnoliopsida; order Malpighiales; family Euphorbiaceae; genus Dalechampia; species Dalechampia spathulata. The sequence continues at coordinate 9,804 of CANYBF012483213.1, read as the reverse complement.
AAGTATGTGCCTTCAGCCTATACTGACCAGGAATTGCAGGAGTTTACGAGAAGGAGTTTACACGGTTGGCATATTATGCGACTCATATTCGGGAGAGATGCAAGAGATTCAAGCAGGGCCTGAATCCTCGCATCAGGGCATTCATTCAGAGTTTTTAGTATGATGATTTTTCTACTTTGATGGCTAATGTACTGGATCTTGAACGGACGATGAATGAGGATGATGCTCAACAAGAGTCATTGAGGAGGTCATTTAGAGGGTCGAGTTCTTCTTCAAGTTCATCAAAGAGGGGAAAGTTCAGGAGTTCTTTTCCTCCTAGATCGACGGATGTAAGACTGATGTTGCCCCGATGAGAGCAGAGTGGGAGATCCACCTCCTTCAGTGGTAGCACAGCTGCTAGACCGTATCTCTGTCGTACCTGTAGATGGACACATTATGGAGCTTGTCGGGCAGACAGTAACCTGTGCTTCAGATGTGGGGGTGCTGGTCATTATACTAGAGAGTGTCCTGAACGGTCTAGTGGGCCAGTACTTACTGTGGTTGAGGGAGAGGCTTGATAGCAGCAGCAGCAACCGAGGCTTAGTTTAGTGATTTCTCCTAGTGCTGAGAGGGGTAGAGGCCGAGGTAGAGGCCAAGATGGTGGAGGACGCAGTACCAGTCAAGGGTCCATTAACCAGGTTGTTGGGGCTCCTGCTAGGGTGTATAATCTGGTGCACCGTGAGGAGCAACAAGCTGCATATATGGTGCTCGGTAATGTTCTCATTTATGACCATGATGCTTTAGTGTTGTTTGAACCTGGTTCTTTGCATTGATGTTGGATTTGCTCAATTGGTTAAGATGTCAAGTGAGGGATTAGGATATGGGATAGTGGTTTCTAGCCCATTAGGAGGGGATATGATAGTTGACAGGGTCTGTAAGCAATGTCCCTTGGGTATTCAGGGTGTGTGTTTCCTGTCTGACCTTATGGAGATGCCATTCTGAGAGTATGATATTATTCTGGGGATGGATTGGCTAGCAAGGTACGGTACAGTGATGGACTGTCAACAGAAGATAGTGACCCTTCAGCCTCCTGATCAGGAAGCAATTTTGATTAAGGGTAACGTGCCGTCAGTGACAGCAAGGTTAGTGACAACTGTAACTGCGTAGAAGTTGTTATTATAGGGTTATGAGGCAAGTCTGGCACATGTGATGGATGGAAGACAAAAGGGGATACAGTTAATAGAGATTCCAATTGTATGTGACTTTCCCGATGTGTTTCCAGAAGAATTGCCAGAGTTACCGCCTGAGAGGGAAGTGGTGTTTGAGATTGAGGTGTTATCGGGTACAGAACCGATATCCATAACACCTTATTGGATGGCACCTACTGAGTTGAAGGTACAATTGCAGGAATTGCTAGATAAGGGGTTTATTCGCCCGAGTGTTTCACCTTGGGGTGCACCTGTGTTGTTTGTGAAGAAGAAGGATGGGTCTATGCGGATGTGTGTAGACTACAGACAGTTGAATAGGGTGATGATCAAGAATAGATACCCGTTACCGCGTATTGATGATTTGTTCGATCAACTCAAGGGTGCGGCAGTATTTTCTAAGATTGACCTGAGATCGGGATACCATCAATTGTGGGTGAAAGAAAGTAGTGTGGCGAAGACGGCATTCAAGACTCGGTATGGGCATTATGAATTTCTGGTGATGCCATTTGGTTTGACGAATGCACCTGCAACATTTATGGCATTGATGAACATGGTGTTTACTGATTATTTGGATCAGTTTGTAGTTGTGTTCATCGATGGTATTTTGGTGTATTCTAAGACTCGAGAGGACCATGATCGTCATTTGAGATTGGTGTTGCAACGACTGAGGGAGAAGCAGTTATTTGGCAAGTTATCAAAGTGTGATTTCTGGCTTGACCAAGTGGCCTTTTTAGGTTATGTGATTTCGGCAGAGGGAATTAGAGTAGACCCAAGTAAAGTGGAAGTTGTGCTTAACTGGCAGATTCCCAGGAATGTCAGTGAAGTTCGCAGTTTCTTAGGTTTAGCTGGATATTATCAAAGGTTTGTTAAAGGCTTTTCCATAATTACTTTGCCTTTAACGACGTTGTTGTGGAAGGACGTTCCTTTTTTTTGTCAAAGGAATGTCAAAGGAGTTTTGAGCAACTGAAAGAGTGTTTGACACGAGCTCCAGTTCTTACGCTACCTACTCTGGGTCAAGTGTATGTGATTTACAGTGATGCATCATTGAATGGTTTAGGATGTGTTTTGATGCAGATCGAAAAGTGATTGCCTATGCCTCGAGACAATTAAAGCCACATGAGAGGAGTTATCCGACGCATGATCTGGAATTAGCAGCAATTGTCTTTGTACTTAAGATCTGGCGACATTATCCATATGGTGAACTCTGCTATATGTACACAGATCATAAGAGTCTGAAATATCTGGGTACGCAGAAAGAGTTGAACTTGAGGCATTGACGCTCGATTGAGCTTATAAAGGATTATGACTGTGTGATAGGCTATCACCCAGGGAAAGCTAATTCAGTTGTCGATGCCTTGAGTCGAAAGATGTTTGCTGGATTACGACAATCCTCATTACTATTAGTTTATGAGATGCAACGATTAGATGCTACTCTGACGATGCGGTCTGATTGTATTCTGGCCCAGTTACAGATGAAGGTGAAGCCTATGTTGACAGACCAGATACAGAGAAGTGCAGCTAGTGATGTGGAATACCAGAAGCAGTTGCAGAAAGTGCAGGCGAGTAAGACTACCCTATTTTTTGTGAACAAGGATGGTATTTTAAGGCATGGAACACGGTTGTATATCCCAGCAGATAAGGAATTGAAGAGACAGATTCTAGAGGAAGCTTACAATTTGATGTATGCTTATCATCCCGGTAGTACTAAGATGTATCGGGATTTGAGACAGTATTATTGGTGGGTTGGTAGGAAGATGGATATAGCAGAGTATGTGACTAAGTGCTTAACTTGTCAGCGAGTGAAATCGAAACATCAAGTGCCAGCTGGACTACTTCATCCATTACCGATGTCGGAATGGAAATAGGATCGGATTACGATGGATTTTGTCACGGGGTTGCCGTTGACGCAAGCCAAACATGATGCAGTTTGGGTAATTGTTGATCGGTTAACTAAGGTGATGCATTTCATTCCTGTACATATGGATTACGGGTTAGAGAGGCTGGCAGAGTTATACATGAGGGAGATTGTCCGATTGTATGGGATTCCATTGTCTATCATGTCGGATAGAGATCCACGGTTCACATCTCAATTTTAGGGAGCTTTTCAGAGAGCTTTAGGCTCAAAAGAACATTTTAGTACGGCTTTTCATCCCCAGATCGATGGACAATTAGAGAGAGTGATTCAGATTTTTGAGGATATGCTACGTGCCTGTATTCTCGAGTGGGAAGGTAGCTGGGATCAATATGTACATTTAATTGAGTTCGCGTATAATAACAGCTACCAGTCAAGTATACAGATGGCTCCTTGTGAGGCTTTGTATGGGTGAAGATATAGGACGCCTTTGCATTGGGATGAGGTTGGCGAGTGGAGATTGATTGGACCTGAACTTGTGCGACAGGCAGAGGAACAGGTGAAGTTGATTAAGTCCAGACTGAAAGCCGCTTCTGACAGGCATAAGTCGTATGTGGAGTTAAAGTGGTGTGATATTAAGTATGGGGTTGGAGATAATGTGTTTCTGAAAGTATCTCCGTGGAAGAAGATTATGAGATTCAGTCATAAGGGGAAATTAAGTCCTCGATTTATCGGACCATATGAAGTACTTGAGAGAGTGGGACCGTTGGCTTATAGGTTGGCATTGCCACCGGACTTGGATCAGATTCATAACGTGTTTCATGTTTCTATACTAAGAAGATATATATATGATCCTTCATACGTGCTCCCAGTGGAATCGATTGAGATTCGACCCGATTTATCCTACAAGGAGGAACCGATACAGATTCTGGCCCGGGAAGTTAAGCAATTACGGAACAAGCAAATACCTTTGGTTAAGGTATTGTGGAACCACCATATGAGTCAAGATGCCACATGGGAGCGAGAAGCTATGATGAGAGAGCAATATCCTCATTTGTTCTCTGGTAAGTTTGGTTCTAATTTCAGGATGAAATTTCCTTTTAGGAGGAGAGAGTTATCACATCCACGTGAGTGACATGTCTGGTATATGTATAAAGGTCTGTATACGTATGTGTTCTATTATACCATGTTGTATTATTGTGATGTATTCTCGGTATTGATTGTATGCATGTATGTATGTATATATGGATGTGTACTATTGATTGTGATTGTGCTTGTGATGATGTCGCCTTATTAAGAAGCAGGACTTTTTGGTTGGATGAGGGACAATAATTTGATTGTGTTTAGGCTTGGTTTAGAAGTATTTTAGCAGGTACCGGGTGTGTAAGGGACTTAATGGTGGATGTCCTGGTTTTCTAAGGCTTGGTATGGGCGTACGGATACCCGTACGGGCATACCAAGTTTCTTGGAGATGGTACGGGCATACCAATGGGCTGTATGGTCATACTGTAACTTGCAGGAAAACTGGTTTGTCAGGAAGATTGGGGTGGTACGGGCGTACCATATGACGTATGGCCGTATGGTTACTCGCAGGAAAACAGGGCATCAGGACTTTAAGTTTGGTATGAGCGTACGGAGCTTGGTACGGTCGTACGCGACTTAAAACCCCATTTTAAGAGGATAAACTTAGACTTTTCTTTGACTTTTCTTAATTTTCTTCCTTCCAAACTCTTCTAAAACGTCCCTAACCCTTAGAACCAATCTTTCTTCGTGCTAATAAGCGTATAGGAGCAAGTAAGCAAGGCTTGAAGTTTAGACGATTGATTAGATGCTAGAAGTAGTTTGTTATAGGTTTGTGCTAGATTGAGTTCCGAGTCTTATTTGCTTCTTCTTATGCTTTTAGGGCATGTATGGCCAAGGGATTGATGTTTGGGGATTAAATGCCTGTATATGAGATGTGTTTATGGTCCTAGCTTGATTATTGTTTAATATGCTATGCCTTGATTATTATATTGCATTCTATCGTTATGCATAAGCATAATCATCGCATATGGGATTGTGAATGAAAGAAAAGAGTGAGAGAATAAGAGAAAGGCATGCTGGGTCATATATTAGAGGATTCCATAATGGAATCGTATATTATATTGCCTCCTACGGGAGTTAAGTCTCGAGATATAAAGGAAAAAAGGGTTTAAGGATCCGGATAACAGTTGCCCTCCTTCGGGAGTTGAGCACCGGTACATATAGGGACCCAGCATGGTAGGAAATTATGCACAATACAATGAAAAGGGAAAGAATAGAAAAGAAAGGGGGGAAAAGGGTGCAAGCGCGACATTGCATTTATTTTATCTGGCTTGTGTATGTTTATATGTTAACTAGCATCACTGAGTTTTATACTCAGCGTTTATCAATTGATGGATGCAGGTTCTGAGCCTACAGTTGAGGGCCCTGAGCAGTGATCGCTTGTGTCGGCAGGGAGTGGGATTCAACAACAATCCTATTCTCGAGGTGGTCTTGGACAGCCGAGCATGCTCCTTAGTTTTATTTAGTTCATTAGTGTGGCTTGTATAGACCATTTGGCAGTAGTCTAATTGTATTTTTATGGTGGCTTGTACAGTGATGTAACCGAACCTTTGTATATTAATAAATCTGGTTTTTATATAAAGAATTGTTCATACTATTGAATATATATATATGAGTTGACCAGGGTTTTATTTTGTTATGCTGCAACTTTTACACCACCGGTATTTGTGTTGTCCCCATACGACGTCTGTTATGCATGCATACGTATCCCTTGTAGTGTGTATAGTGGTTTTCCGTATGGAAGGTCGTTGTATACGCTACGGGGGCATGTTACTCTAGGTATGGGCTGGGTGTGACAGTTATAATTAATTAGCTTATTAAAATTAGATGTATTTTTTTTAAAATTAATTGACATATATATCTAGTTTTTAAATAACTTGATGTAATTTATAGTTGACATATACATCTATTAATTGACATTATATAATTTTAGTATAAATTTCAAAAAAAATTTAGTTTAATTTTGAATCAAAATAAATCTATATAATTTTATTGTATATATTAATAGGTATACTTAAAATATATATGATTAAATAATTTTATAATTAAAGTATATATTAAATATTTATATGTATGTTTAAGGTATACATAATTAAAATATATTTAATATTTATTTTTAAGTTATGTTAATATAAATTTTAAAGGAAAATAGTTTAATTTTAAATCCAACTAAATCTATATATTTTACAGTGTATATTAATAAAGTTTTGAATATAAATAATAAACAATATGAATATAAAAATATATATAATTAGAAAAAAGAATTATAAATTTTTTGTTATTTGATATTAAATATAGAGAGATTGTTATTTTAGATATGCTTAAAAATATATTATCATATAACTTTACAATTAAAATATGTATAAAATGTTTATATTTTATTTTACTTTGATTTTTTATTCAAGTATATTTAAAATATACATAATTAAAATATAATTAATATATACTTTTTAGTGTTAATTTTTTGAAAATATAAGATATATCTAATTAAGGTTTATGATTTATTCAATATTATTTTAAATTTTAAATGTATTATATGAACATTGAATTTAATGTAATTGGATGTTTTGATATCTAAAATACATAAACAAAATTAATTGAGATTAATTAAGAAAAAATACTGAGAAAAAGGTAAGTTAAAAAATATTAAAATTAAAAATTAAAAAAAAGAAAAAAAGGTAATTTTAAAAACTTTAAATTAGAAAATTTTAAATAAATAAGGGTAATGAATATTTTTGAAAAAAATTATTGATAAAAATTTATATTTGAATAAAAAATCTAGTTTTGATATATTTTTTAAAAAGTAAACATTTACGATAATATAAATATTTTATTTAAATCATTATAATTAAACTAATATTATCATAATTTAACTACTGTTGTTATAATTAAACTATTTTTATATTTTATGTAAATTATTATAATTAAACTACTATTACATTTACATAATTTAAAATAACACTCTAAAACGTAATTTTTTTCTAAATAAATTTTATCATTTTTTCCTTTCCTATCAACAATATGTTACTCAAAGTTAATATATTTATTAAACATAATTAATATTAAAAGTTATTAATAATTTTTTACTTTTAAATTAATATTTTATGACAAATTAATAAGTTATTTTCTACCAATTATTTATATATCATATAATTTAAATTTATATATTTATTGAAATCTCAAGTAAGGTAGCACAATAATCAAACAAGAATTGAAGAGAGGAAAAAAAGTGGAACACAAGAAATTTATAATGGTTCGGTCAACTAATGTCTACATTCACTTACCCAAGCAAATAATTTAGGTTTCTACTAATAACTTCACAAATACAACAAATAATTCTTCTCATAAGAATTCAATCATTAGTGTTTTCCTAAAGCTCACACTAAACCCTTACAATAAGTGTTTTTCGAAGGCTCACATTAAATCTAACTCAATCATAATCCCTTCTTATCTCTTAAAACATATCACAAGAGAAAGACAATAAGGATTGGAAACCCAGAAATCCTTTTTAAAGAATTTACAACTCAAAAAATCAAGAAATACTCAAGAATACATCAAAATGTATTTAACAATAAAAATAATGATTGTAGATTGGTTTCCTACCTTCAATAAGGTTAATCTACACTTATATAAGTTATTCTAAGCTTATATGACCGTTGGGGATGCATTAAATGTAAAATAGAGTCGTTATACAACTTTTTTAAAAATGCTGAAAAATATATATTTTGACCCGTACGGCCGTATGCCTTCTTGTACGCCCGTATGGAACTCAAAAAAAATCTTTAAAATAATGCCAAAACATCACGTATGGGTGTACCATAAAGTGGTATGCCTGTACCAAACTTTCTGGACATTTTTCCACTCCATACGGCCTCTTTGCACACCCGTACAGCTTAGGAAACCAAACGGTATGCCCGTACCACTTCTTATACGCCCGTACCGCACCAAAAACACTGACAAACAAAATTCCTGAGAGCACCAGTACGACCATATCACCCATTGGTACACCCGTACCAAAACAAGTATGCCCGGAATAAGCTTAAAACACTTAAAACTTTAATAATTTTCATAAAATATTATTTGTTTAACATCAAAACTAAAATCAAGGACCCCCAAGGTCCAACATTCTCCCTCTTTTTGATATTGATAAACCTCAAATATTTTTTAATCAAAATTAACTCCCCTTTGCAATTCATACTCAATGAAAATTATTTTCAAAATGCATTCATTTTCACCATACTTCTCCCCCTTTGGCTATATCAAAAAGAAAATAAGCCAAAATCAATCATTGAAGTATATTCTCATGCATATGTTCAAAATTTTCATTTCAAAATAAAAACAAAATCAACATTCACAATACTAACACAATCAACACATATAACAATCATACCACAAGAAGCACAAATCTCCCCCTAAGTAGTTACATAGTCTAATTCTTTATTTGACTAATGCAAAAGAGACCTTATCTTGTTGCTTGAATATCCATCCATTCTCATCTTGTGAACTTTAAGTAAACCTACAAAAGAACTTCATTTAATTTTTGGTACCCAAGTGTATTTGAGTCCATGGGGGTTAGCTTCACATGAGTCATTTAGAATATATCCCAAGTGACTTAACCTTATAAAACATTTATAATTAGAGTGACCAAACTTGTCATAATGATGACAATGACCAAGGAATGATTTAGACTTCCAAATTCTTGGTCTATGAAAATGAACTTTCCTTTGTTCACTTTTCATGTCATTTCCAATTTTGACATTTGAATGCAAACACATATCTTTTGCCTTTGCATTGAAATGTTTTACCCCACAATTGCAATTCTTATGCAATTCACTTCTAGTTGAGGTCTTAAACCTCTTAGCATTAGAGTTTTCAACTGCTTTACTTTCATTTCTCTTGGCAACCTTCTCAATAGAAGTAGCTTTAAGAAATTTGGGGCCTTTTGATGAAAAAGGAGTGTTTTCATCATAACCTATACCTTTTCTATCAAATTTGAGCTTTTGACATTTAAGAATACTATTAATTTTAATGTCACCTTTTTCAAATTTTGAAAGGTTTTCTTTTAAAATCTCATTTCTCTTTTCAAATTCTCATTTTCCGAACACAAATCTTCTTTTTCCTTTTTCAAGGATTCATTGAACATTGAAAGATTTGAAACATTTTTAAATGATTTTTGAAAATCCATTTTTGATGAAGTTAAAACATCTACTTCCTTTTTCAAATAATTAATCTTTTCTAACAAAGTTAAGTTTTTAGATTTAAAAACTTTTTTTTCCTTAGCCAATTGCTCAAGTTTGACAAGAAGTTCCTTTAAGACACTTTCCTCATCATTAAACTCATTATCAAGAGATTGGTTAGAAGTACTTACCTCATTGAGATCATTTCCATCCTCTATTGCTATGAAACATAGTCTATGCTCTCTAACTAAGCTTTCATCATCCAATTCACTCTCATCATCCCAAGTGGCTTTGAAAGCTTTCTTCTTGGATGGCTTGGATGGTCTCAATCTAGAATATTCACTCTTTACATGTCCTTTACTTATAGATTCTTCTTTTCCTCTTCTAACACCTTACCTTAAGGTGATTTCATGAGTAAGAAGCTTTCCTAGAAGCATGTCGGTGGAAAGCGTTGATAAATCATTTGTTTCTTCAATCGCAATCACCCTTGCTTCCCAATTCTTCT
>CANYBF012482255.1:0-10100 GCA_948192965.1 Dalechampia spathulata | reverse complement strand
CACTTCTTTGCTTAATCTATTAATATTTATATTTCCTAATTCTAATCGTATATTTATACCTTAATTGTCTTCCTTAACACTATTTAACTTTACATAATTTTCTTATTCTACTATTTTACTAATCATAACAAAAAGACCTATATAAATATATCGATAATATATTAATTATAAACTTATTTGATTCTAATTTGTTTTTATCAAACAAATATCCTTATAATATAAAAATAATTATTATTTCTTATAACCCATCATACTAAATTATTCATATCACTTATTTCTAAGAAATCTTAATTTTTACTCGCTTACATCATAAATACGCAATTATGATGTCATAAATAATTTTTATTTCAAAATTTTCAAAATTCACATATGTCTAGATAAAGTTAACGTGAGCATAAAAGTCAAAATCATTTATTAAAATTCAATGTATATAACTCAGAAACGAAGTTTGAGTACCGTTTTTCATCAAAGTTAGTGGTTTGCGACGGAATATGAAATATCGCTTTTTCAAGCTTAAAACACATTTCTACTTAACATACTCACTATTTTATACCATTTTCACATCTTAATCATAGAAATTTCATTATAGCATTAATTTATACATGCACAGCAACACACATAATGCAGGATGTGATAAAAAAATTATAAATTTTATCTTTCTAACATTTTCATATCATTAAATTTATTATCATCTCATAATTATCCATTCTTAATATGGTTAAAATTATAATTTTCCTTATATGACATCATGCTTACATCATCATTTCTCTTTTATGACATCATAATTAACTTCTACATTCCTTTATATTTTCTTTTCTATGTTATAAATCTTATGATAAATAAACCCTCTTAGACATGCATATTTAAACTATTTATTATGTTTAATATCAAACCATCCATAAATCTCCATACACAAATATTTACTCATCAATGTTTTCACTCGTATAATTGATTTATACGATCCCTAATCATACATATTTATTAAATTATGCATTCTCCAAATAAAATCATAATTTATCTTAATTCCTCCTTTACATGCATATATAAATTATTTTACCTCGATATACATGTATTTTAATCATTCAACCTCATTTATTCAATCAAACTTATTTCTCACATTCAACTTAATCTACAATCATCTTATCATCTTGCTTTAATCCCAATAAATATTTTTAATCATTATCATATATTTATAAATTATCACTTAAAAGGCACATTTTCTCGTAATTCAGTAATATCATCTATTTTTAATCATTTAAGGAATAATTTTCACCACTCAAGTCATTAGTACTATATGCTCTAAAACTTGAGGATGTGACATGGTTTCCTAGTCCATATCTTCATTGGTGTCTCCAATTCAATTGTTATAAATAGAGAACTATTGATTACATAACAGGCGGTGTTGACTGCTTCTACCTAAAACATCTTATTTAGGCTTGTAGCTCCCAACATTGCTCTCATTCTTTCTAACATAGTTCTGTTCATCCACTCTGCCACTCCATTTTATTATAGAGTATACGTTGTAGTGAACTGCCTTTTGATGCCTTCCTGCTTGTAAAAGCTATTAAATTCATTACCAATATATTCTCCTCCATTATCTATCCTCAAACACTTGATCTTATTGCCTGAATCAAGTTCAACCCATGCTTTGTAAGATTTGAAAGTTGTGAACACATCTCCCTTACTCTTGATAGTATACACCCAACATCTTCTAGAGTAATCATCGATGAAGTACATAAAGTAATTCGATTCTCCTAGTGATGGAATCAATGCTTGCCATATATCAGAGTGAACCAATTTAAGAATATTTTTGTTTATAGAATTGGATGTGTTGAACTTTAATCGATGCTGCTTGCTTGTTATGCAATACTCACAAAAGGGTATGGATACCTTTCTAAGACCTAAAAGTAGATTTTTCCAAACAAGAATCTTTATGCCTTGTTCAAACATATGTCCAAGTTTCTGATGCTACACCATTGCAGATCTTTTATGTAAACTTGAAGCAACAGATCCTTCTCCTTCTTGCACAGTCTCTCCACACAGCATATACAAATTCATAACAACCTTTTCTCCTTTTATAATCACCAGCACTCCTTGACTAATCTTCATGATGCCTTTCTAAACTTTGATAGTGCAATCTAGATCATCCAGTTATCCTATAGATAACAAATTCTTCTTGAGGCCTTCCACATGTCGCACTCCTTGAATAGTATGGACTATTCCATCATGCATCTTCAATCTGATAGTTCCAATGCCTAAAATCTTTAAGGCATTATCTTTGCAGCTATATACAAATCCTCTTAAGATAGGTTCATAATAATGGAACCATTCTCTTCAAGAGGTCGTATGATAAGTTGCTCCTAAGTCAAGAACCCATACATCAATATACTTTTTCCTATTCTTAATAAATATTGCTGCTTCACAGCACAATACATTTCCCTCATTTGAAGTGCTTGCCACGTTCCCTTGAGAATTAAAATTCTTTAGACTCCAATGATCCTTCTTCAGATGACCTTTCTTACCATAATGGTAGCATTTGAAATTCTTCTTACTCCTTATTTTTGACCTACCATGATTGTGACTCCCACTTGAGCCACGTTATATTGATTTCCCTCTCATCACTATCAAGGTTTCCACTTATTGTGAAGCTGCCTGCTTGTCTTCCTTATTCTTTCATCAATTTTCTTCTTCAAGAATAGCTGCTGCTATATCATCAAAGACCAGAGAATTGAAAAGAATATTATTTATCAAATTGATGATAAGCTGATCATATGAATTTGGTAAACTTTAGAGTAGAAGTTTCATACATTCTTGACAATCTATTTTAAAGCCCAATGATGTAATCTGAGAAAATAGCATATTCAAGATATTAAGGTGCTTCGTCACTAAAGTAGATTTTAACATTCTCAAGGTGTACAGTTTCTTTTTAAGGAAAATTTTATTGTGCAATAATTTAATCTCATACAATTTGATGAGATGATCCCATATCTCTTTTGCCGTTTTCTTTTCTTCTATACTAGACAAGATCCCATCTGCAAGTGCCATATGTAAGTTTACTATAGCGTTCCCATCCATCTCATTTCATTTAATATCATCTATGTAATCATGTGGCCTTTCACTGATCGCCGCCAGACAACCATCTTTTCTTAAGATAACCTTTATCTTCAATTTTCATAGTGAGAAATTTCTCCCATTGAACTTCTCAATCTCAAATTGCTTTTATCATAATTTCACTGCTTGTGATATAATCTAACTTATTTTCTGTTATGGAGGATCCAACTTAATGGCAACCACAAAGCATACGATAAGTAGGTATATACATGTAAAACAGTATCATGAATAATATTCTGCTATAGTACTACAGTACCCCTACTATAGTACGATAAGTAGGTATATATGATCGTCCTCTGAAGTAATATGAAATGATAGTATTTTTATCCACTACTTTACTACAAGTATATAGATAATTGTAGTAAGATATTGATCCCATGAGGATTTATGGTCTATCCACCACTCTTTGATTTCTAACTTGTTTAAGTAATTAAAATGGGTTGCTATATGGAAGTGATCAATGATAATGATAAGTTTGTAAAGAATTAAATAGAATCAATGATAAGAAGATGGAAACAGTATTAAGAGGCATAGGAATTGAAATCTTAACCACCAAGCTAAGATAATAGTCATGTGCTTATTACCACCTAAGATATCCAAAAGCATTAATCACCCTCTCTCGAGGCAAAACCAACTAGATTTCATTCTAATCTCAGAATTACTTTCTCAATCTATTTCTTTCAATTAGAGAAACCATTAAACAATCATACAAGAGTTAGGAAGATGTAAATCTCTCATACACATCTACCTGACTTGAATGAATAAGCATTCTATAATTCAACTCTTGTTGTAATTATAAAGCTTAAGAAATCATTTAGAAAGCTAATATTTAGAATTAAACATCTTTTAATGTTCAAGCATTCTATAATCTAACTCTGGTTGCAATCATAAAGTAGAGATTTTATTTTTAAAACCAATCTTTAAATTTAAACAATCATAGTAATCTTAAACAAGCACAATTAGTTATCCCAGCAAGGGATTTCAGAAATCAAATCCTACATCAGAGTACTTAGCCACTCATGGCTTACAAACAACATAAGAAAAAATGAAGAAAATAAATAAGGAACACTCTTTAAAGAAAACAATGCCAATTGAAGTGTAAAATCCTAGATGGGAGTAGTCTCTCAAGACTACATACCCTAGCCACCATCTTGTTATCTCCTTTTATCTTGAGTAGGGGTCACACCTTGCCCCTATCTTCAATTTTTCCATATCTTTGCCCATGTTGTGGACTTCATTGCTCATTAAATCTCCTTTAAAGCTTTTTGTTTTTGCTCCCCCCATGAAACCCATTCCTCCTACTCAATCTTCTATAGAAAACATGCTTTTGAATGGCTAATAATTGAGAAGTCACGATCGTGACTTGTTGAAGTAGTTGTCTCGAGCTTGATATGCTTCTTTCATGATTATGACTTTGGATGTCACGATCATGACAGACACTTTGGCTCCTCATCTTCTTGGCATAGCTTCTATCATAATCGTGACTTTGAATGTCATGATCGTGACTTGCTTGAAAGTGTCTCTCCTGGCTTCTAGCTTCTATCATGATCGTGACTTTGGATGTCACGATCGTGACTTGAATCTTCAAGCCCCAAAATGCTTTAATTCTCCTTTATTTCTTCCCTAATGCTACACACTCAATAAACTCATCAAATTATACTAAATCAAAGCAAAAACATAACAAATTAAACATCAAAAACTAACTAAAAAATACTAAAACAATCATACAAGTTGATATACATCAACATCTCCATACTTAAATCTTTACTTGTCCTCAAGCAAAGATAAAACAATAAAATAAAACAAAACACATAAAACAAAGAAATTATAATACACTCATAATATGGCAATTTGCATTCGTTAGCTTGGACATCCCTAACTTGAAATCACTCCTCTTTATGTAATCCTCTCATAAAATTAACAAATCATTAGGTATCAAGAAACTAGAAATGTTTAACTTAGATAATCAAGTTTAATCATTCATACAATTGCACTAATAAATAAAATACAACTCATCATTTTTTCTTAGACATAGAGTGTGAGTAATTCAATTTGCTTTTAAGCTTGATTTGATTGAGGATCATAAGGTTTTTATTCTTTTCTTTTTATTTTTCTTTTATTTTTGATTTGACTCTTATTCAAGAGGTAGGTCTTTCAACTTGAGTACCCCATACTTTTGACGATGGTCCTCGGTTACTTAACATTATACCTTCACTCAAATGGTTACTAGCATTGTTCATATCACTAGGGCCAGTTTTGAGCACCGCTAGTAACAGTGGAACATTTAGCTTTTTCTCTTTTTGGCTTATTATTTTTATTTTCTTATTGCTTTCCTTACTTATTTCCTCTATATTTTATATTTTGAAATTACTTACATCACATGTCTCAACATCATTCAACAAGTTATACTTTATGCTATATTGCAATCATAGAAAGGTTAAGCTTATTATCTAGGCTAAAAATTTATACCTTCTTGATCTTACTAATTTGTTAAGCTTATGATAAAATTTTCATAATCAGTGTGATTACGAGTTAAATATATCCATTCTCCAAATACATATGCCATATACAAGTAGGCATAATTTCACAATTCATAAGCATACACTCATACAACAAATGTAAAGCGAAGCATGCAACAATCATATAACAATCATGCATAAACTTAAACAAAACATGCAATAATAGAAAAAAAACATCAAACATAGTAAAATATACACACACAAGCATCCCCACACTTAGAGAACACATTATCCTCAATGTAAAAAACACATAGCACAAATATAATTACAAAGAAAATAACCAAAAGATAAAAATTAAAATACACAAAATAAAATGAAAGGATTGAGATATTAGTTTCCTGGGGGTGGAGGTAAGGTAGGTGGAGATAGAGTTGGAGAGGGAATAGTGATGCCAGAGATCTCAAAAAATTTAAGCATCTCCCTCCTCTGATAGCGTTGCTATATGCGGATCTCATTTACTATTTCCTGGTGAGGCAAGCAGCATTCACAGTAGTTCCCTGCTCAATCCTAAATAGAAGTGCCTCAATCAAGCTATCTACTGTCGCTCGTGCTGCTTGCTGTTGATGTTGTTCCTCCTGCTCCTCATGATATTGTTGCTCCTTTGGAACTTGTCTTTGCTCTTCCTTATGAGCATTACCTTCTACTTCATCCTCATCCTCATCATCATCATCCACGTCAAGGTGCCTTTATTTGACACCATCTCAGTCGCTATAGGCTTTGAATTGAGCTCCTTATTTGTAAGTTAGTTTGACATCTTGTAAATACTTGGCAGAAAATCTTTCTGATGATAATATTATTAGTTCAGAAAAATCAACATCAAAGTAGTCAGCTATGGTAGTGATTACATGACCTAAACCTAGCTTCCTACTAGTGGGTCTAGCCATCCATTAGAACCCTTTCATTAGTTGAAAGGTGGTGCAGTAAGCATGGTCATTGAGCATGCACCACAAAAGGAAAAAGCTCCTGTTGTGACACTTTATTATTCTTTGTTTTAGCAAAAATAGAGACAACCAAGTATTTATGCAAAAGAATAAGGACAGTGTCCTTGATGAGAAGGTTAGGAGCATTATGAGCATTGTATGGTAATTGGCCTCCTATTATTTCATTCCAGAAGGCCTTAGGTTTGAAGTCAGCATGGGAAGAAGTTAATCCTGATTGGGGGAGATCTAAAACATCCTCTATCTTTTGATAGGTCATTTCCATTACTTTCCCCCTAAATTTAAACGTAATTCTTCTTAGCATATTGTCAACTAGCTCGCAGGTGGTGTAGAACTCATGTGTGAGTTTCTTACAAATATGATGCTCATCAATAATGAAATTACCCCAGCTTAACTTAGAAGAAAATACTTTTAAAGGGGCTAGAGCCTCAAGTTGCTCAAGCAAATTCTAATCAAAATATCTAGGAAGAATTATAGGTTTCTTACAAATTTTTTTGTACTTCCTGCCCTCTTCTTGTGAGTAAATTGGAAAGGGAGCACCATAATGTTCCGCTATGTTTGTAATTGATGGTTATGGAGCTTTGCCTTTATTTTGTGGGCATCTAGCAACATGTTTCACCTCCTTGACATTTTTACAATTGATTCCTAAACAATTTCAATCAAGAAGGCACAATAAAATTCAAGTTTTGCTTCATTTAGGCTCGGTCACGATCGTGACTTTCAATTTTGCTTTCTCCCCCGTTTCTTTCTTTCACTTAAATCATAAAAATAATCAAATCAAATGGAAAATCATAATCTAAATGATCAAAAACATTCCAATCTCATACCCAAATCATTCTCAAAGTAACACAAATCAATCTCCTCATGAAAACCTAAAATTGTAAAATCAAGATTTCAATAATAAGAGAGAGAGAGAGAGACTTACTTATGATTTGATGAAGATTGGAGATGGAAATGCAGGAAAAATCAAGTAATCCAAGTGTTAAAATGATAAAGATTTGAAAAAATTGAGTTTGGGGAAGAAAGGAGAGTGTTTTAAGAGTTTAGGCAAGTGAATGTTATGTTTGGGAAGGCAAAAATCCTCTTCTTATACTTAGAAAATTTTCTAGAAATTAGGCTTTAAGGTTTCTATCACGATTGTAACATTGAAAGTCACGATTGTGACTTTCCTTAATGAGTTTCTGTCACAATCGTGACTTTGAAAGTCACGATCGTGACTTGCTTTAGGAAAATTGATGCTTGCTTAGTCTCATGCCCCAACATTCTGTCATGATCATGACATTAAAAGTCATGATTATGACATTGAAAGTCATGATCATGATATACCTTAGACAAAAAATTCTTGGACTTTGTCACTTACTCACCTTCTTTCACGATCATGACTTGTAATGTCACGATCGTGGCTTCCCTTATTCCATCATTTTATTAACTTTTTCTTTTGTTTTTCTTTTCCTTATCATTTCCTATGAACAAACACATATTATTACATATAAAAACATCATGCAAAATCACTAAAACACAAGTCTAAAATGTTATAAAATGCATTACGATCAACACTTAAACAAGATTAGGGCTTAAAACCCACATTGAAATATACGCACATGCTAAGTTTAAGGTCATCAACTGGACCTCACCTTCTTTCGAGCTCATTCTAAAGGTGTTACCTCCTTTGGTTTGTGAATCAACCTTTAAGGTAGACTTTGCATCTTTGTCCATTAATTTTGAAGGTTTCCCCTCTTTCATTCCTTAGCTCTAGTGCTCCACTATCAAAGACTTGTACTACTTTGAAAGGATCACTCCATCTTGACTTAAGCTTTCTAGGAAATAACCTCAACCTGGAATTGAATAACAACATATTATTACCAACTTTAAAAGATTTTACCTTAATATGTGTGTTATATCATTGCTGCATCTTCTCTTTATATAACTTAGCATTCTCATATGCTAAGTGCCTCAATTCCTCCAGTTCATGTAGCTGCAGCAACCTTTTCTCCCCTGCTTTCTTCAGATCATGATTCAAGTACTTGATTGCCCAATATGCTTTGCAATCAAGCTCTATAGGCAAGTGGCAGGCCTTTCCATAAACCATCCAATAGGGAGTTATTTTTATAAGGGTTTTAAACACTGTGCAGTATGCCTAAAGGGAGTCATCCAGCCTTGCAGCCCAATCTTTCCTGGAACCGTTGACTGCCTTTTCCAGGATTCTCTTCAGTTCTCTGTTTACTACTTCTACTTGACCACTGGTTTATGGATGAAATACAATGGATACTTTGTGATGAACATTGTACCTTCTGAGTACGGCTTCGAACTTGGCATTATAAAAGTGTGCTCCTCTATCGCTGATGAATGTTCTTAGGACCCCAAATCTGGTAAAGAGCTTCTTTATGAATCAACCCATAACCCTTCCATCATTGGTGGGACTAGTAACTGCTTCAGTCTATTTTGAGACGTAATCAACTCCCACCAATATGTACTTGTTTCCCATGGATGTGGGAAATGGTCTCATGAAATCCATGCCCCATACGTTGAATATTTCTACTTTCAAAATTAATGATTGAGGTATCTCATCATGCATAGAGATATTCCCACTTATCTGGCACTTATGGCAATGAAGTGCATAATTCTTTGCATCCTTGAAGATTGTTGGCCAATAGAATCCACATTTCAGCACCCGACTTGCTGTTTTGTTTGAACCATAATACCATGAATAAGATGAATCACAACACTGTATTAGTATGGTTATTATTTCCTCTTTAGGAACACATCTCCTTATCAGGCCATCAGCATATTAGTGAAATAAGAAAGGCTCCTCCTTGTGAGTACTGGTTTCTGTCGGGGCCCAGAGTGAGGCTTGCGAAAGTCACGGACCGGGGACCGCACTTGGAGAAAAAGCACAGTCTTCCTAAGGGGTTCCCTTAGGGAATGATACAGACTCAAAAGAGTCACAAAGGAGTCACCACCGGATGGTTCTGGATTGGTCCAACCGACCCATAGCATGAGTGGTAGTTAAACCCTTCAGAGATTGGGTTTGGGTGGTGGAGATCTATTCTATAAGTTTCCAAAATTGATTTTACCATTTTAGTTGGGATTAATTGTCCTAAGCAGGCAAGCATGCAAGTGTAATGGTAAGCACACAGCGCGTCATGTGAATTGGCATTGCAAGGTTGCACGTAAAATGACATATAAAGCTATATGGCATTTAGATGGCATGGCATATGCATGTTATGTGATATATCGATAAAAGTAACATGGCATATGCATGACATGTGAGCGTGCATGACATATCATATGCATGATATGGCAATCCTAATCTGTAAGCACATATTATGGCAAATAGCGTATTACGTTATGCGTTAATCATGTTTGATTTTGTTTTAGCGTTGAGCGTATTGCATGATGTATGCATAGCGTATGCATGGTGCATGGGATGAATGGCATATCGTATGCATGATATGTGAAATGATGGATGTCATGGCATAGTAAATGACATACTCTATGGATGGCATGTGAATGATGTATGGCATATCATATG
>CANYBF012482028.1:0-20349 GCA_948192965.1 Dalechampia spathulata | reverse complement strand
TTTATGCTTTATTTATGCTTTCATTATCTGCTATATGTCTTGCTTCCTTATGCCATGAAATCGGACCTAAGTGAACTTCAACCTAATTGTGTGTGATTTGCGCTTTTATTAAAACCGGATAAAGTGAAGATGATAATACGGGATACAAATAAAATCGAAATGCCGAACCCAATCTCTGAAGAAATTCGGGCTGCTTTCCCCAGTAGGAAGGCTCGGGTTTATATTTTCCTGGCTTGTTTAGTTGCTCAATTGAGTTGATTAGATAAGCCGGGTGGCTACTCCATATCATTTACTCGACGCGATCTGTCTAGTTCCTGTAGTAACTCAGGGGTCTATGCTTTCGAGAGCAAGCACCACGGCATTTCACGCCGAACAGCGTGCAGCATTCCCGCGTCCGGGATGTGCTACTCTCACACATGGCATGTGAATGATGTATGACATATCATATGCATGATATATGTGATGATGTAATACATGGCATATGCATGATATGTTACGATATACCAAATGCGTGGCATGTGAATTAATGCGTGGTATGGCATATGCGTGGCATGTATAGTAGAACGTGCTTGTGTCATGTGACATGGTATATGAAATGATGTATCATATGCATGGTATGGCATAATGCATGGCATACCCTATGCATGGAATAATATATAGCATACCATATGCATGGCATGTTAATGATGTATGACATACTATATGTATAGCATGTGAAGTGAATGACATACCGTATGCATGACATGTGGAATAATGAATGGTATGGCATATGCATGACATGGCATAGTGATGCGTATGTGAATGTGCATTCAACATAATATATGTATGGCATATGGTATGACATGTGTTATGACATACGTCATGGCATAGTATATGACATGGCATGGCATATATATGCATGATAAGGCGTATTGATTGATTAAGCATATTGGATTGCGTATTGGCTTATTTGGTGTATTTGCATATTTATACATATATGCATATGAAAATACAGTATGATATGGCATACGGTATTTGCATGGCATGCATAGTAGTGTGTGCATATGTCATGTGACATGGCATGTGACATGATGACATAGTATATTTAGGAAAATATACGAATAAAAATAATGGCTGGTGAAAGGGATTGAGGAAATTAAGGGATACACACGAGATAGGGGAATTATTACAGACCGTATAATAAATCCTATCCTATTACAAAAATTCCTCTCATACATAATTTCCCGGGTATTAAGTAATACCCCTTTTTCCCCTCGAGTTGTATGATCCAAAATGCGCAAATGGATTAATATGCAAAATAAACAAATAAATTCATTAGTAGCAAATGAATTTTTGATTTATTTGACTAGTCCAATGCCATTTAAAAGCACGAACCAAGAGTCAAAATCCAGCAATTATTAGGCAATAATTGAAACAATAAATACGAGCCGGATCATGAAAATTCATTTTAATAAAAATAATTTTAAGCAAAATTATTTTATTTGATCATGGAAAAATTAATTGGGAGTGCTAACATCACTTGGGATATTTTAGAGATAGCCCCTTGACCAATTAATTCCAATCCTTTCAAAAAATCACATTTATACGATTAAAAATTGCATTTTATCGTAAAAATTAATTTTGAGGCCAAAAATAATTAAATGTAATTATTTTATGACTTTTCTAGAATATTTGAGCCACTGTAAAGCATCAAATACCACTGGATACGTCAAAATACGGTGAAAATATGGTTCAAAATATGGTTTTTCTGGAAAAACGTGAACTATGCGCACCGCACATCAGGTTATGTGCGCCACACATAGGCAAGGTGTAGCGCACATAGACCAACATATGGCGCACATAGTTGATGAATCTGCAAGAAAATAAAATCTGTCAGTACAGAAATAATCTACAGACCAAATCCAGCAACTTTAATGAAGATAGTACCTCATTTTGATCTCGTTTCGGCCTCCGGTTTGATGAACCAAACAATTAATTAAGCAATTAATTGAAATAAATGATTTTAAAGTTAAAACCAAGTAGATCTAGATAATTTATGATAGATCCAGAACCCCAAGTGCATGGAAAGGCTACTGGAGTCACTGGAAAATTCAAAACCGAAGCGGTTCGGGTTGAAATCGGGTTTTTCTGTGAAAACTAGGATCTATGCTGCACATAGATCTATGTGTGCCATACATAAGGGACATATGGCGCACATAGCTTTTAAAACGAGTGAAAAATCAAAAAAATTTCAGCAGAAACCCTAGATCCGGCCCTGATCTAGGTATATCGGACCCAAAACCGGGTTTTGGTTTGTGGATCGGCATCCAAATCATGAAAAACAATTTTAAAGTTAAAATTATTTTAGATCCGGCTTATTTTAAGGCAAATTTAGGGCACCCAAGACATGGAAAGGCCTTGAATGACCCTAAAATAGCCATATCGAGAACAAAATCGAAGAAAACCGGGAGAAAAATGTGAGTTTCTTTGAAAATCGGGGCCTATATGCGCAGCATATAGGCCTATGTGCACCATATATGTGCTACATGTGGCACACATAGGTCTATATGCGCAGCATATAGACCCGAAAATCATACAAAAACAGAAGAAAACGGGAAAAATTTGAAGAATTACCTCTAGGCAGTGGCTTTTCCATCTTGATCTTCCTTCCTTTCGTGTTTAGGGAGCCTAACTAGGGTTAATTAGTATCTAAATCCTTAAAAAAAATTAATCAAGTGTTTAATTAATTTTTGGAGTGATTTTTGCAGAGTTTGGCCTAGCCTTTGGCAATTTTCGGGATCTATTTTACAGACCCCAAGCTCTATATTATAGAGCAATTTTTGACCGTGGCAATTTTGTAATTTTCGCCCAGATTTGTAAAATTTAAAGACAATGTGCGCCACACATTGCTTATGTGTTGCGCACATCACCTTTTGACCCATCGCGTGGGGCCCACTGTGGTTGCTTCGGGATGTGCGCCCGGAGCCTATAAGTGTTATTCGACATGAGGAATAACTTTATGGAACAAAATTTTTCCAAATTCGGTCCCGAGAAGGCTCCCGACCAAATGTCTTTACTATGCAACGTGCGGTGCACATAAGGCAATGTGCACCGCACATTGCATTTTTACCCTATGTACGCCAGCTCGTACGGGCAAAACTAGATGTGTGCCATATGTCAATTGAAGTGCAATCGACATTCCGAGAAACTTTACAGTTGTAAGTTTTCTCAAATTCGGCCTCGAACACCAAGTTTCGGCTAATGGGCCCATTTTAGGGTTTGCGACCCTATTTCGGCCCAAAATGGTATTCGGTGTGCCAGAAGGTCGTATCTTGCGTTGGTATTAGTGAAAATGTATTCTGTATGCATAGAACACTCAAAATAGGCCAAGTGGGGTGGTGGACCCACCTGTACACTATTCATAATGAATAGTGCCCCCATGGGCCCCACAGTATAAAAGGGCCTAGAATGTGGCAAACAGAATGCCAAGCGCCTTGCCTTGAGTAAGGCAACATATGGGAAGTGTTCTGTGCGAAAAGAACACTCAGAATATATTAGAGTGGGTAGCGGGCCCCACTAACGCTTGGCGGGTCCCACAGCGCAGTGGTCCCAGAATGTGGCATTTGCAATGCCACAGAGGTATGCCTTGCATAAGGCAATAGCGAAGTGTATTCTGTAAGCACAGAATACACAGAATAGGCTAATAAGGGCAGTGGGCCCTACTAATATCTTAGATGGGCCCCACAGCGTGGCGGACCCAGAAGATGGCATTTGCGATGCCAAGGGCTGTGCCTTGCGCAAGGCAACTGGAAAATGTATTCTGTAGGTACAGAATACACAGAATAGGTTATCAGGGGCAGCGGGCCCCACTACTGCTTGGTGGGCCCCACAGCGTGGTGGGCCCAGGAGATGGCATTTACGATGCCAAGCGCTATGCCTTGTGTAAGGTAATTGGAAAATGTATTCTGTAATTACAGAATACACAGAATAAGTTAATAGGGGTAGTGGGCCCCGCTATTACGCTAAGTGGGCCCCACCTATGCACTATTCATGATGAATAGTGCCCAGGGCCAAAAATGCAATATCTTTGCATTTCAAGTGGTTTGCCTTACGTAGGCTACAGTGAAGTATGTTCTGTATGTACAGAACACTCAGAATAGGGTCGGGTCCCACCAGGTGCCATGGTGGGCCCCACCAATTATGAGGCGTTCTGTGCACCAGAATACACAGAGGAAGACACAGAGGCCTATGTGCATAATCGGGGTTGATATCGGAGACCAAAACCGAGCTGAATCAACAGAAACCCGAAATTGCACGAGTGTGAAAAGTCAGGGTCAACAAGAAGTTATTGGTGAATTGTAATTTATGAATAGTACTTAGTGAATAGTAACTTGTTAATAGTACTTGATGAATAGTAACTTATGAATACTACCGTATGCCTTATGTATTGATTATAATAGCTAACGAGTGATGCAAAATGGAACTATATGATACAATTGTATAGCTTATTATTGATTACTATAATTTGACTTCAAAATGTTATTTTTGATATATACTCATGTCATTTACTTATTTTATAGCACCACTGAGTTTTATACTCAGTGTTTGTCATTTGATGAACGCAGGACCAAGACTTCAGGCGAGAAATTAGGCTAAATGATCTTCAGTCAGGGGAGATTGCAATTTCAAGGAATGTCATTCTCAAAGTAGTTTGGACCAATGGAACATATTCCATCGTGTCTTTGTATATGCGACTTATTATATTAACCTTAGCGGTAGTAATACTTATATTATGAACTTATGATGTGTGTAATAGTGATATCACCTTATCGTGTGAAATTAAATATACATATCATATAACAAATGATGGTGTGATAAACTGAAAACATATATTGAAATAAAATGGATGCATACTATTGTGTATTGATATTACCCCTGTTATGATAACAAGTGATAATATATTTATGTATGACTATTTACTACAGTAAATAATAATAATAATAATACATACATACATACATACATGGATCCCTTGTAGAATAATTAATGATTTCCTTGTTTAGGGAATTATTAACTATTTTACGGGAGCATGTTATGTCGGGTTGGGGTGTGACAATCCAAGGGGGATCACGCCAAGGTTGATATAGTGCAACTCGATAAGGCTCTAATATATATTGATGCTAAAATTAACAGGGAAAGTATCAAGGTGTTGGTAGATACAGGTGCCAATCAAAACTTACTGGCCAGCGAAGTAGCTACCGAGCTAGGATTGACAGTGGCCAAGGAAATTGGATGGATTAAAACTGTCGACCAACCGGTAAAGCCTTTAGCGGGCATTATTTGGAAAGTCCCTATCACGCTAGGAGCATGGACTAGCACATTGGATTTAAATGTTGTGTCACTATCTGACTACAAGATGGTGTTAGGTCTCGATTTTATTGAGAGGGTCTTACCCTTCTCATTGATAAAGGATAGGTGCATACAGTTTGAAAGCAACTAGAAAGAACACAAGGTGACAACGGAACATGTCACAGTTGGTGGAAGCATAATTTCTGCCATGCAGGTAGCTAAAGGAGTTAAGAGGGGCAAAGAAACCTATGTAGTTACTTGAAAAGAAGGAGGTAACATCCCTCATTCTCTTAACATTCCACCATAAGTCAATACCTTATTGGAAGAATTCAAAGATGTTAAGCCACCTGAGCTACCAAAGAAACTTCCTCCATGAAAGGAAGTATATCATAAGATAGAGTTGGAATCAGGGGAAAACCCACCTGCGATGGTCCCATATCGAATGGCTCCTCTAGAATTGGAAGAACTACAAAAGCAACTGAAGGAGTTACTTGATGTTGGATTTGTACGGCCATCTAAAGCACCTTATGGGGCTTCATTATTATTCCAAAAGAAGCATAACGGAAGCCTTAGGATGTGCATAGACTATTGGGCATTGAACAATATGACAATTAAGAACAAATATCCAATTCCATTAGTAGATGATTTGTTCGATCGATTAGGCAATGCTCGATGGTTCATAAAGCTAGACTTATGATTAGGGAATTGGCAAGTATACATTGCTGTGGGGAATAAGGCAAAGATAATGTATGTGACTATATATGGATCCTTTGAATTCTTGGTTATGCTTTTGAACTTACAAATGTGCTAGCAATATTCTGTACTTTGATGAACAAGATCTTTCATCCATTCCTCGATAAGTTTATCATGGTATACTTGGATGATATCATTATCTATAGTAAGACCTTGGAAGATCATCTGGATCAACTACGATAAGTGTTCCAAGTGTTGCAGCAAAATGAGCTATATGTGAAGCTTGAGAAGTGCTCATTTGCGCAATAGGAGGTTATGTTCTTGGGATACAAAATTTTTGGAGGAACAATTAGCATGGATGAAGCTAAGGTATGGGCTATTTATGAATGGAAACCTCCTACCAATGTTTCGGGTGTACGATCTTTTTTTGGGATTGGTGAACTACTATTAAAAATTCATATAAGGATATTTGAAAAGAGTCATGCCTTTGATAAATCTCCTAAAGAAAAACATCCCTTGGGTATAGGATGAAGCTTGTCAATGAGCATTTGAGGATCTCAAGCAAGCTATTATGGATGAACCAATCTTTGGAGTTTGCCATTGGGGGTGTATTGATACAGGAAAATCACCTCATAGCCTATGAAAGTCGCAAGATGAATGATACAGAGTGATGCTACCCGATTCATGATTAGGAGATGACAACTATCATTCATTGTTTGAGGGTATGGAGACACTACTTACTCGGAAGCAAGTTCATTTTCAAAATCGATAATGTTGCTACTAGCTATTTTCAAAATTAGAGTAAGATAACTCTAAAGCAAGCTCAATGGTAAAACTTTCTTGCAAAATTTGACTATGTGATGGAGTGTAAACCGAGCAAAGAAAATGTTGTTATCGATGTATTGAGGTAAAAAATGAAGTTTGCCTCTACTTGTGTCATAGAAAGCAATATGTTGGAGTGGATCAAGGAAGGTATGACACAAGATACTTTTGCTAAGAATCTCATCTCATTAGCAAAAGAAGAAAAGACTATATGATTTTGGGAGCAAGATGGTTGCATATACACTATTGACAATCATCTATTTATGCCACAATAGGGCAACTTACGCATGGAGATAATGAAAGAATGCCATGATTCAAAGTGGGCAGGACATCTTGGCATACAAAGGATGATAGCGCTTATCGAAAGAGCTTACTATTAGCTAAGGATGGAGGAAGAAATTGAAAGATACGTGAGAGCTTACACGAACCTCTGCTTACACCAAAGCGACCATAGGAAAGTGTTTCCATGAACTTTATCTTTACATTGCCAACATCGGAGGGATGCAATTCTATCATGGTGGTAGTCGACTGACTATTTAAATGTGAAACTTTTATTCTAGCCCCACCAAACTGTATAGCGGAAGAAGCTATACATTTATTTTTCCAACATGTGGCAAAATTGAAAATTAAATGTTAAAAATTTAAGTATTAAAATTTAAATATTGAATAAAATTATCACACCCAGCCCATACCTGGAGTGCATGCTCCCGTAGTATACGCAACGACTTCCCAAGGGAAAACGTCACGTACACTACAAGGGATATGTTATACAACTGAAAATACGTTGTATGGGGACAAACTGCATTTTGGTGGTGTCAGAGTTGTAGCATACAGTAATCATCAAATTCAAAACCCTGAATATACATTCATTCATTTAATACCATAAAATCATAAATCGAATGTACATCATTTCATTAATGATCAAAACCATTTACAAAGGTTCTAGTTATATACAAACACCCTGACTGGATCACCACCAGAAATACAAACATGACCATCTACTGCCTTTACAAGATTAATACAACTACAAAAATCCACAAAATATAAAAGAAGTACGCCCGGCTGTCCACCTCCACTGCTGCCGCAATCATGACTCTAGTCCTTCAACTGAAGGCTCTGAACCTGCATCCATCAATTGATAAATGCTAAGTCGAAGACTCAGTGGTGCTAGTGACACATAAGCATATAAGCAACGTATACTTAAATAGCACAAAAGTGTATGTATGCAATGTCAAGTCTGGTACTCTCACACTCCTTTGTTTTCTCATCATTGTGCACAATGCTCTGCCATGCTGGGTCCTCGTATGTACCGGTACTCATCTCTCGAAAGAGGGCTTATACTCATCGGTTCTGTGAACCCCTTTTTATCCGTATGTCTCGAGACTCATCTCCTGAAGGAGGGTAACACAAAATATATACGATTCCATTATGGAATCCTGTATCGTATGACCCAGCAGGCTTTCCTCACCCCTCGTACTCTTTTGCTGCCATTCCGACTCTCTTGCCACATGTATGTGCATTTAGACATAAATAGAACAACCAAGAGATGCCTTTCAATCAAACAACAAGCTCATATCATCAAAACATAGAAGCAATCAGGAATTCAATCCCTAAACATCATTTCTCAGGCCTTACTTGGTCTGAAGATAAAAAGAAAAGGACATAAAACACTTAGTATAAACGAGCACAAACCTGTAGCAAGCTACTTCTAGCGTCTACTCAGTTCTCTAAGCTTCAAGCTTTGCTTATCCAACTCCTATACGCTTAATAGCATGAAGGACAACTGTCTTCTGGGATGTAGGGACGTTTAAGGAAGGGTTTTGGAAGTTAAGGCAAGAAAACATAAGAAAAAGGCTTGTGTTTATCTGTTTAAAAAGTCAGTTTTAAGTCGCGTACGGCCGTACCAAACCCCGTACGCCCGTACAAAACTTAAAGTCCTAATGCCTTGTTTTCCTGCGAGTTGTGGTACGCCCGTACACCCATATGGTACGCCCGTACCACCTAGAGTTTCCTGACAAACTCATTTTCCTACGAGTTACGGTATGGCCGTACAGCTCCTTGGTGCGCCCGTAACGTATCCATGACCTTCAAACCCTACATCCCAAACATTTGGTACGATCGTACGGGTATCCATATGCCCGTACCGCCACTTAAAAATCAGGACATGCATCATTTGCAGTCCTAACTCACCCGGATCCGGCTAAAAACACTCCAATCCAACCTAAAACACTTCCAAACACAATTTCAACAACATAACATTTGTCCCTCATGCAACCGAGAAGACACGCTTCCCAATAAGGCGACAGCACCACAAACACAATCACAACCCACGTCATACATACATACATACATACATACATACATACATACATACATACATACATACATACATACATACATACATACATACATACATTAAACACATGCACATACATACGACCCTGCCTATATCGTACAAAACTACCAGAGCCTCTAATACGGATGTGACAAAAATAAGTACTTAAAATTTTAAGTGTTAAATTTATAAGTTATTTGATAAATTTAATAGTTAAAAAAATTCATGAAATTAATTGATTTCATATATTTAATCTTTAATATGATTTTAAATATATATTTTTAAAATATAATTAATTTTTAAAAATAAGCTATAATATTTAACTTATTATTTTAAATATATTCAATTTAATTAAAATTAAATTAAATTATATTATATTATCAAATCTAACTTAAAATGATTAAGTGTTTAAAATATTAATCTAAGCACTTAATCAATTTAAATTGAATCATCAAATATCTCCAAAATTTCAAACTTAATGGGATTTATATTTCATAAATTAATTATTATGTCTATATAGATATTATATTAGATGATTCAATAGGATCAAGCATAAAATCAGCCTATTTGTGAATTTTGTAAATATTTGATGCTTTTTAGAAAACAAAAAATAAGAATCGTCAATTCTTCCTGATGAAGATCGCTTATTGGTTTAAAATGATGTATTCCATTAAAATTTAAAATTTTATTGTAATTAATGGGATGATTAATTGAATTAAAAAAAATTCTAGCAAACGATTCGAGTAATGATTAAAATTTTTTTAATTATTTAATTAAATTAATCAAATTAATGTATTTCTAACAAATATAATAACATTTTTAAAAATAATATAATAAAGGTATTTGATTTTTATGAAGGATAGTTAGAGTGTAAATGTATCACTTAATTACACACTAACTAAATTTAGATTATAAGAAAGGTTAATCATGATTTTATAATAATAAATTTAATTTTCTAACATTACTAAAAAATATTAAATTAATCATTCAATTTTTTCGTTTGATCAATTTACACAATTTTGTTAATAATTTTTAATTTATTCAACTAATTGATTAATTGATTTAACAAAATTGTAATTAATCTGATGTAATTTACGGTAGGTTTCATCCCTTATTAGTATTAGTAGATTTGGATTGGGCAAATTCTTCTGACGCTCTTTAGCCGAAGTCATTTAAACTCAAATATTTTATAAACTATTTTTTTTTTGTAAAGTTAAGAATAAAATTATTTTTGTAAGATTTTGAAATATTATCTAAAAAATGATATTCTAAAAATGTTTTATTTTTATATTTATATATTTAATATCATAAATACCTTTATTAAATATATAAATATTTTAAATTAAATAATATATTTTTAAATATCTATATTCATCAAATAACATATATTTCAAAACATATAAATATAATAAAATATATTATTTAAAACTTTTATAAATTAAATGAGTTTCTATTGTTCTGATTTTTAAAAAGAATAGATGATTTTTTAGTATAAAGGAGTGTCATAAAGATGATAAAATATTACTCATAATCATGATGATGAGATCATGATTAATCTTATGATGATAATCATGCTCCTAATAAATTTGGAGTTAAAATTAATTATCTAATTAATATGCGAATAAGTGGAATCACCTTTAATAGTTATCAAGTATATAATGAATTAAGTAATAAAAATGATAGTTTCCTGAAAGTAAGAATATGCATATCAAGAATGTCAGTTAACAATATATATAAATTATGAGGATAACAATATATAAATTATCTAATTAACTTGTTAAGATATAATAATTGATTTAGTATTTTAGGAATCAAATTTCAAATAAAAATGTATAAATAATCAATCCAATCTTAATTGTTGCGCACAAGTCGAAGATGTTTGAAATTTAGTAGCCATATTTATTATATCAAAATTAACTTTTTTTAAAATTTTCCGACAGTAGATCAAAAATAATCAACTATACTTTTAGTATACATTTTAAACTACTTGCAAACCAATCCGTTGTAGTCTAGTCGGTTAGGATATTGGGCTCTCACCCGAAAGACCCGGGTTCGCTTCCGGGCAACGGAACTTCCGATTTTACTGCTTTTGTCCCTCTTCTAACCCATACTTCTCCTATACACTATTGAACTAACCGTACACTTCAATTGCTGAATTTCACACCTTTATTTCCAGTTTAAAGAGAAAAAAAATTACATTTTATTTACAACAAATATGTGTATAAATGTGCTTGTTGTGTATTGTTGGGTGGTTAGTTTTTTCGTCGGCCATGCTTCGAAGATGGTTTTCTTTTAGTGTTCTTTGTTAAAAGGAAACAAACTATTTTTGGCGCAGTAACAAGAAAAAATGTCCATCACTGATATCTGATATCTACGTGATTACATCGATTGATATTTAAATTTCATATTATCAAGAAATAAATTATCAATTCTGACAGAATTTATTGTTCATCTATGTCATGCATGAATCTCTCAATTTTCAATTCAAACACTAGTGTTTTTGGCACTCCATGTTCTAATATGCTCTGCTTTCACTCTTTGTATTTCGATGAATTTGACTTGGTCTGATTTTTAACCAAAGACGAACAACGTTTGCCGCACATGTAACAAGACAAGACAAATAACGAATCCAATCTAAAAGCAATAGGATACCAAAAATCTCCCCGGAATCGGACATCTAGCGTCCGTTTTGTTCTCCATTCTGGCTTAGTAGCACTAGAATCAAACTAGTCCTTAGTTCTATCTGGTTTGGTTCTGGTTCCCAATCAATTTCACTAGATCTAGTCTTAGTCTGGAAATTAAATGAAATTTCTTCACAGCAAACTACAAAAGTTTTGGATGAATTAGTTTTCCTATAAAATGATCCGAACATACCCAATACATATCACCGAATGGCATGAATCTTTCCTTGAAAGTCTTAATAACCCCTCCAAAATCAAATACACCCATCAAGCAACATCTTTTTTTAAAAAATAAATACTACCTGCATTTCCCACAGAGGATGATTCCCTAGAAATTCCACTGAAAATAATTACTAGAAACTACACTTAACATGTAAAGTTCAAGAATTTGTATTCCCGATCTTTGATCTACCGCCAACCGTTCCATCACTCAGATTATTTTTGAGTATTGCCTTTTCCTTCTCCAGTGCAATCATATCTGTAGCCCGGTATTCAGATCTCCAACACACATTTATCAAATGTAAAGTGTAAAGAAAGAAGAAAGCAACCCAACTGAATATCAGTCTCAATCTAGTTGGTCTCCTATGATTTTGGAAGACAACTTAAAAAATGTAAATATACCATGGCAAGACTTTAATTCAGAATGTACATACAAATGATGAAAATTAAAACAATAATTTAAAGAAAGTAGCATTTGCCATATCATCAAGATGATTCCAGAGCGTGCAAAAGACTAGAATTTGCAATGCCAATTCATAGATGAGCTAACTAACATCTGTTAAGAAGTACATACATGAGATTTAAGGTTAGTCTAGTTGATCAAATTTACTAGCTTTCAAACTTTTGTTCTGAATAGGATTATATGTAACTCCTACCACTAGCTTCACAATCGGACAACCATAAGTCTATTTGTTGAATGACCTGTTGCCTTACTTTCTGAACTGCGTCAGGGGAACTGCAGTTTTCGGCGTTACCTGAAACAGATACTAACTATTTAGACTAACAACAAGCAAGTAATCAGATAGTAAGAAAATGAAAGAGTAAAATTAACATCCTTTTTATGTTTTGGTGGACATAAAGAACTATGTTAGCAAATTCCATCCATTTAATTCAGAATAATTGTGAGTTCATTATGCTAACACCACGTTAAAATTAAAATTTCAACCGTTCAACTTGAATTTTGTGGGTCAGATTTCCAGCATGATTCATCATGTTTATAGAACATGAGAGGATCCAAATCCTAAAAGAAAATACATCCTTGTTTTTTTGAATCAAAGAATGCTATGTAAATATTGTCATATAATTTATAGTTTGAAATGCACAACTTTGTTTATTGGGAAAAAAAAAACAAGAACTTTACATACCTTCCAGACTTAGAGGAGATTGGGGACAGCCTCGCATATCAGTCCCATGACCACAGTTATGACATGTGATTAAGTAGGAAGGCACTGTAAAGTTTATTGAAAAGAAGTAGTTAATCAAAATGAAAGGAAGTAAACAGATTTCCTGCACTGTCCTCACATGCTGAACTGGTTGAGCCCCATAACATATAAATTTATGCAATGACAAGTTACTGCACATAGCTCAACAATGGCATCATTGACATTTAGATGTCCTCCAAGCATTGTCAATTTGAGAAAATAATTGGAAATGGAAAATACACTCTGAAATGCACATTTTTTGAAGCATTCTTACTGTAAATCAGATACCCAAATAAGTCATCAGAAACTTACAATCAGGAGATGAGATCTGTTTTGATGCATGACGCCATGGATCTTGGGAGCCATTTGTAAAAACAATTTTGGAGCCTGCGAGCATGCATATAAATGTGTTCCAGTTAATTCAAGTAACAGCGTGGTGAAGATTAATTTCATAATTACAAGTATATAGTTAGTTCTTCAAATGCTATACATTTTTTCCCTCGCAACTTGCTTATGTTCCGTAAAGATTTCTTTCATGGATATTGCTCATGGTTGTACCACTAAACCTAAATTCGTACTACAAAACCTAAATTGGGGCTATCTGCTAAGAATTACGGTACAACAATTTATGATATTTATCCAGCAAACATAATTTGGATGGATTGTTGGAGATTAGCGTCTGAGCTCCATCTCCAGTGATTCAATAACCATAACAACCAGAAAATATACCTCAATGAAGCCTATTAAAAATCTTCCACAGACATGCTGTTTCACACATATTTTGTGACAGAAATTTTGGTTTCAGTTAACTGGTAATATGAAAGGAAAAATGAAATTGTCAAAGAGGAAAAAGGTTGCATGATAACCAATCCAACACGGTACACATAATATATCATACATTAACATCGAAACATGCGAAAAAGTGCGAAGTAAAAAAGAAAGGAAATAAACAAAACCAATGGGCCAATGTCTGAACCTGCAATTCTTGTGCCCCCATAATAAATGTTTGTAATATCAACCTCAGGAAAGATGCCCTCACCAAAAACGTTCTTGCATAGGTCAAGATGATATCTGAGGCATGGTAACAATTACATAATTAAAAAAACATCTGCATAGGTATGCAAACTGTAAATACAGTCAAGATTAACAACATAAAACACCATGATAAAAAGAATAAGAAAAAATACCTTGTGTCAACTTTTGAGGAGCGAATACTATCATTAGAGGGTGCAACCTGAAAATATGCAACTTCAGTGCAAACTTGGAACCACCACAACCGATCAGAACTATGTTCAGTAACCTCAGTGTTTTTCAAAAACTTTTGGTCATATGTTAGAACATCGGCTCCAAAACTTCCGAGAAAGTACTCTTTGACATATCTGACATAAGCTTCCTGCATTATAATAGTTACTTGATTTTCTCATCAGAGGCATACTATGCATATACAAGCATATTTTCCCATGCATCTTCATGTTACATAAGAATTCCCTAGGGATGTCAAAATTAGGATGATATTTGACATTATTTGTGCTAAACGGGAAAAATTATAAGTAGAACTTGAAAGATCTTTTATTTAATGTTCTGTGAACAGAATTCAAGAGAAATAATTTATCCATAATTCTGGACCGTCCATATATCTGCTTAATTATGAACTAAATCTAACAATAATCTATCAAAATTTAAGATTACGATATTGCTTTTCTGGAAAGTGAGAGATTAAAGTGTAACTGAAGAGCAAAAATTCACGGAACCTGAAATTCAAGGGCTGCAAACATTACCTAAGCAGGAAAAAGAAAAATAAAATGGAATGCATATTTGTATAGCATTAGGAAATTGTTTAGTTTACCACTAAATCTCGTCCAGCTTTTTTTGCTTCAACAAGAGGCGAGCATAATCTATCAGGATTCCCATATTGAAACTGAAAAATTAGGCAACACAGAGATCAATATAAAAACTTGATGGTAAGCAACACAACAAAAAGTAAGGGTATGAAAAAAGTACTGCTACGACAGCTGCATCTGCCAGAAAATACAAGAAGTCGCCATCAATCTCAAGCTGCACAAGAGATCACAGTTGAACATGTGAGATGTGTAGACATGGGAAAAATTACCTCTTTGAGCATGTAGTTCATCTCATTTGTCAGAAATAATGAATTAACAAGCTAGCAGATTAAGAACCTCAGTAGCTCCAAATAATGCTTTTACTCCCTCTCTATTTGTTGCCAGCCTCGCTTCAACAAGTTGAGTAGTTTCTTGCAGGGCAGCTTTACATTCAGCACCAGCTGATTCACCAATCTGGTGACATATGAACAAGGATGGAAATCTTACAGAATTGCTTATGAAGCCAAATCCTCAGAATGTAGAGAAAAAATGCAAGCAGATGCAAGGAAAAAATGACAATGACGTTTATTGGCATACAGTCAGCACTGTGCTTACCTGCTGATCAAATTCAGTGAAGTTGTAAACAGCGAGCACAACTGCAGAACTAGCAACACTTCCGCATGTTAAATGTGGAAACTTAAGGCGAAACCATGCACTAAGAGCTCCAGAGTATGATATCCCAAAAACAATCCATGGATTTTCAACATTTGTCCTATTAAGCTTCAAGTTTAAGGCTTCCTACACAGAAAATTATTTTAAAGAAAATTAAAAATTGAATAACACCAAAACGGAATGTTGGATCACTGAAATTAATGTCACCTCAACAAGAATAGGAAAGCTGTTATGACCATGAGGAGTTCTGGACAAATTCAACATGAATGAAGCAAATGATTCCCACGCACTCAACAGACATCTCAAATAATTCAAGAGGTTATATACCTACTACTTTTGTGTTTTCATACATTTTTCCGAGCAAATAGGTAAGCACATAATAAGGATATAGCCATTACGTTGATGCTAATACTTTTTAGTAGATAAGAATAAAAATAAAATTGAAGTCCCTGATAGCTCTCAAGATCCAAAATAAAATGCGCATCTTGCAATCATGCGCAATAAGCAATTTGAGAGAAACTTCTGGACTAAGGATCTATTTCATTCATTCTTGAGGCCAATTTACATCACAAAGAAATGAATTCTCATTTACAAATAATTCTAAAATATGATTTTCTATACAATAACTTCAAAATTCATTAAACCATACACATTTATTAAAAATGTGCTAATAAGATCCATAAAAATTATGAAATTCAAATATTACTAAACAAAGGGTAAAAGTCCAATAATATTAGCTCTACACATGTTCATTGTAATAACTGATCTGGGCTTTCAATCATTTATGCTAAAAGACAGTATGGTCCTCGACATATCAACCAAGGGTATAAATTTCCTTTATCAACATAATGATATGGAATATGGAATTGATTTTAAGGAAATCACAAAATAACATGCCTGATAATGCTGGCGGAAAACAGCCAAATCAAAGAGCGCCTGTTTAGATGAAAGATATTTTAAATTCTTCGTCTCTGATGATTTGAACGGTGTGCTTTTACCATAGTAACGATGCTCAAGTGAAACAACAGCAGCTCCGAACTTTTTAGCCAAAACCTACGTAAGATAAGCATATCTAATTAGTCCAAAATGCTTCGTCATATCTTTTTTTTTTTTTTACAAGGTAGAGAACTAAAAATTTTAGCAATTGACTTCCCCAACATTCAATGGAGTTAAATAAAATGAATTTCTTGAACTTTCTAAGTTCATTGAAGTAGAAGTTACATTGAGATAGTCATTGGCTATGCCATTGCACGAAGCTTCACCACAAATTTTCAAGAAAATAGGTCCATCTGGAGCTCGGAAATGATCCAGGAATTCATAGTAACGTTGCTGAAACCTACGGCGATCCTGCAAATTTTCCAAATCGTGGCAAGACCTAGTCAAACACTTTGCAATTCAAATCACAGTTCACAAACAACATTAAAAAAAATTAAACAAAATAAAAGGAAAACAAGCTGCAGAAGTAAAAGTAACAATTAACAGTTACGAATGATCCTTCAAAGTAGATTAATTTTGCTAAACGAAGAAAGAAATAATAGGCGATTAAAAAAAAGAAGAAAGAAGAAAATAAAAGAAAGGGAAAGAAATCACATACATAAGGAGAAAAGTGATCAAGAATCTGATTGAACCAGAGCTCTTTAGTAGTCAAGTAATTATTACTGTTGGTTTTAGACAAGCTCTGAAGAAAAGAACGAGGAACGAAGCCATGAGAGAGGGTGGAGAGAAGCAATAGAAACGTAGTTATCGAAACGACAGCCGGATTAGTCATCATCGATTCGCCTGCTATCTGTTTGTGTTTTTTTTTGTCTTCAACTGATTGATCAAGGCTTGATTGATGACTTCTTCACTCTTTCTAATTATACTTCTAATATTGATCAAGGCTTGATTGATGACCCCAAGCCCCCACCTATAATAAATGAAATATTTTGATATCTCTACCTAACATATCTAATTATACTTCTAATATTATTTAATGAGATTATACTTCTAATATTGTTTAATTAGAGTAACTAATTGAGCTTAGATTATGTGAGAATTAAATCTTTGTAATTTATTATTATTCAATAGAAGAAATAATAATGTTTATCCATATCTCATTATTCTTATCTATGTTTTTTTTTATGATAATTTGTTGTGCTTGGTGGTGTGATTGGTTTGCTTTCTTACTTTTGTTTATGCGATACTACATTATGTATATTATAAATAACTTTCTAGATTTAGATGGAAGTTAATTTATTTTCATGCAAGTTTAATTAATTGATTAGTTTATTAAGGTAGTGTTCAAATACAATCGTTGCACGAGTTTAAGAGAGAGACATTGAACTGAACTTGTGACATTACTATCTTTTTCTTCTTCACAATGTTGTTGGTGTTGTTATTACGCATCTGTTGATTTTATTTTTTTAGTAAATATGTGTAACTAAATATATACAGATATATTTATTTACTAATATATACAATATAAAAATATATAATACGATATTTATATAATAAAAACATATTAATATATGGTACTACATATTATGATATATGTTAATAAATAATATATTTTTATACATATATTTATCAATATATATATATATATATATATTAATACTAGTATATATGTATATTTATTTTCAATTCGTCTATTATTATCTCTTTATCCGTGTTGAACAAATTACACCATCAGAATTCTAAGACAAATATATGTAAATATAATAAATATAATTATTTTACAATAGAAAATATCAAAATAATTCATCAACAAATATTAATAAAGTAACTGAATTTACGGAAATGCCATGGGGATGGAATCTGGATGAGAGAAGATGAAAGTTTGACCCATTAAATTAAACTGATAGGCAAGGGAGTGGAGTCACTTTGTTGGGGATAGAGACGAGGATAAACTAATTTGGAAAGTGAAATAAATAATGATAAATGATTGCATTTTCTGTATGGTAACACGTGTTATATAAAAATAAGTAAGTAAATTGACCACGTGTACCACATGCAATTATAAAATATTAATTGATACCACCTCAAATTTCATATCTTATCCTATAATAAATGAGCCTAATCATTTATGAGTTACTCAAAATTTAATTTAATAAAAACTTATTTAAGTTCGTTTAATAAAGCTTGTTTAATAAATGAGTCGAGCTCAAATTAAACAATAATCGACTTATTTAAGCTCGTGAGCTAGCGTGATAAGAAAGTATCTATGAAATATAATATTTTTATTATTAATTTTTAATTTTTTAAATAAAAAATAAAAATATATTTATTAAAATCTATATTTATTAAGCTCATTTAAGGCTCGATTAAGATCGTTAAAGCTCGGCTCGATTATAAATGAGTCGAGCTTGAGCTAGATAAAGCTTGGTTTGGTTTTACTCGTTTACACCCCTATTGTCACACCCCGACCCCAGACTCAAGGGATGACGACATGATCCCGTAGCATAACTACCGCTCACCCGTCTCAGGAAAACAATAATTATACTACAAGGGATTTTAACCTTCTAACGCTCGTATAAGAAATCCAAATAAAAGAGGTATAAATCAATACAAAACCCTAGATATATAAATACCTGGATTCTTATACAATACATTTAGTATACTGCCAATCCTAATACAAAAGGAGCTATGCACAAATATACAAAACTACAGGAGTCTGTCCAGAAGTCCAAGACGCGAACCAGCTACTGTACCTCTAGCCCCGCTGCTCACCCTCTGAACTCGGACCTACGTTCATCAAATGATAAACGCTGAGAAATAATCTCAGTGGTGCTAAGATCACATAACATATACACATACACAGCCAAAGCATCCCTTACATGCATCATGCAATCGCATACGGCACACAGCTAAACAATAGGCACACAGCCCCGTACACACGACAATCTCTGCCCAACCGGATATCCATATCGCATCTCACAATAAGAATGCCTGATCAACGATCATACCATGCACTCGCCCTCAATTTGGTGCGTCTCACACTCTTCGCCCGTGCGGAGGGCATCTCACCCCTGTATTACCAATTAATACTGGCACCTCTCGCACCAGTAGGAGCATCTCACCCCCTAATTGATAGATACCGGTACCTCTCGTACCGCGACACAGTACGTATCATCACATCGCCATCCTTATATCACCCCCTCACCATGTTATGCTATGCTATTATTCAATATGCATACACAGGCCATATAACAATCCTACAAGGCAAACATCCACAAAACACAAGGCACGTTCCTTCCCGGAACTCATAGCCACACATACGTTCCTTCTCGGAACCCTAAACCTCAATCACAAGCATCAAATGCGTACACAAGCATAATCACAGGGACTTCAATCCCCCAAGCAACAGTTCTAGGCTTACAGAGCCGCAGAACCACTAGAAAAGCACATAGGCAACCAAACCAGCACAAACAACATAACGTCTAGCACAAACCTGAAAAGAGAAGACCGCTATCTCTAGCCTGTGATCTCGTCGCTAACCCGCTCTAGCCTTAACTTCAAGCTCTCGCCCTATCTCGGTGCGTAGTAACTCCCCTCCGGTGTGTTTTTTAGGGTTTAGGGACGTTTTGGGAGAAAGAACA